>KZ651723.1:363686-375612 GCA_001010745.2 Gerris buenoi
TTTACGTCCTAGGACGCAAAAAATTTTTATTGTACTACAAGAACTTGTCAAAACTTCCGTAGGAGCGCTGATTTCTTACTAATGTGGCTCTTAGTACGATTGAATTCCGCTAGATGTCAATGCGTTTTATTTATCTTTTCTTAGAGTGTAACCTCTTTTTAAGGTTTCTTTTTTTTAATCTTACGTTTAAACTAATATTTGTTATTATTATATTGATTATTGATTAATATTTAATGTTTTTTATTGTCTGCTACCTCGGAAAAAATAGCATATGCTACACGACTGTGAAGTGTTTTTTCTTTACCTTGGCAATATTTCCTGTCTCGCTTCGCTCGACAGTAAATTTAATTGCCGCGGAAAAGAAAAAACTCACTTCACAGCCTAATAACATAATATACTATTTCTTGCGTGGACACCACTTACTAAGAAATGTATTTAATTTATTTTAATCGCAATTTAATCATGAAAAATAACAAAAAATAATGTATTTGTTACAGATGATAGAGAAAGGGTTAAAAATTGCCGAAGGACAAAAGAAAGCACCAAGTAAATATTTTCTTATAAAACATTATTTTATTTAAATTTTTATAACATTGTGTAAAACTAAGTAGGACTTGAAATAATTTTACAAGCGACAAATACCATCATCATTTATTTACTAACTAAGTTCGTGCTCAGTTGTTCGTGCTAAGTTCAGCTTGATGAGACTGTGGCAGTTACAATGCCAAAAGAATTTTTTCTATCAAATGAACAGACTAAAAAACCTCTGATGTCAATGCTCTCTGTTAAGTTAACAGGTTCAGGTGAAGCAAGCCACTGAGGACGCGGATTCCTTGATTGTCAGCAAAGCAATTGATATCTCAGAACAAGGTGGAGAAATTTTCATTGTCAGAGAGGAGCTTAGCATAGCTTTTCGGCAGGAGCAAGCTTTTTGGCATCATTTCGTGCAAAATCATGAACCATAAGACCAATAGGTCTATATCCTCCCTGAAAATGAAAACGTTTCCACCTTGTTCTGAGATATCAATTGCTTTGCTGACAATTAAGGAATCCGCGTCCTCACCTGAACAAGGCCTGCTTCACCTGGACCTGCAGCTGTTAACTTATCAGAGAGCATTGATATCAGACGACCTAACATAGTTCACTTAATAGTGGATATGTTGCTAATTCAAATTCAAAATATGACTTGAGCTGTTGCTGCGATTTCATCTGGAAAGGAATTCTTCGGAAAATTAAAGTCACATTTCCTTGAATAAAATACATTTTTTTGAGGTCAGACGTCATGAAACTACCAACTAGCCATATTGAAGAAAATCAGCGTAATGACTACTCTTAGTTTTTTGCATGTGTCTATGCTTAGGAATAAGTAAATTACAAAAATAGGAGTGTCCTGAATGCAGAATTTAATACTCTACAACTATAGTTATATGACATTTTTTATTTGGAATAACAGTTTTTGAGTTACAGGTGTGTGAAACTGAGCATAACACACTTTTCAGGCAAAATCATAAAATTTTCCTATTTTCGACTCCTGATTCTGACCAAACCGCTGCACCAAATTCAATGTTTTAGGGCATCATTCAACGTAGAATTTAATGTTCTTTAAGTTTGGTATGAACACAATTTACTCATCGATGCATCCTTAAGATGTTATAAGTCAAAAACAGAAAAAAGTGCCGAAAGTTCGCAGTTTTTGGCTCCCAAAAGTTTAGCTCGTCTCAGAAACCGTCGCAAACTTATACTAGTGTTATTTGGGATGCCACAAGTGGAAAAAAATGATTTTCAGCTTTGTCTGAATTTATCGGAGGCACGGCTTTGTTTTGGTCTAATTTTACTGGACTATTTACAATTTTTAATTTTTTTTACAATATTTTGAATACGCGGTTTTTCTGTTAGTCTTTGAACCAGATTTTTTTTTCGGATTTTTCCTTTATTTGTACAATAAACTCTAACTGTATACAAAATTTCAAGTTTCTAGGATTGTTAGAAGTGCCTTAGAATTATGATGAGTGAGTGACGAAATAACAAAACTTTGGGCTCATATTATATCTTATGAACTACTATAGGTAGAGGTGTGAATTTTTTATTTTCGGTTGTTTGTCCATTAACTTTAATATAAAATTAATTTTATATATCTAAGTATCTTCAAAAGAATAATATTGGGGGGTCCAAATTGCCGTGAGTTGGTTCCAGTAAAGGATGGTACGGCTGTGCTCGACTTTGTGGGGGCACTGCCGTGCCCCCAGATAGAAATCTACATATAAAAATACATAATGTACATAATAAACAAACAATATACACATTTGAGAGGCAATTTTTAAAAAAATGTTGCTTAGTTAGTTGATTTATTTTTTCAGGTGAAAAACTTTACATTGAAATGGTGGTTGAAGCTCTAAAAGAAATGAATATTCCCCCAACTATAGACAACATCCAGTTGAACAGTAATGATCTACTCGTTGCAGTAAGTTATTATCAAATTTATTTTACCTCCAGTAGAGACGAAATAGTACATTACAGTCTATAAGATTAGAGTTGGCACAATCGAAGGCGGGAAACAACAAATGTGGAGGTAGTTTTGGAGTTATAAAAAGGAAAAATCGGTGTTGTTATGTTATATTTTTGTTGTGGAACAGGGGTAGAGTAAAGCATTTTTTTTCTGAAGTTGCACTCTAATCTTATAGACTGTAGGCGTGTAGTTCGGAAAGTAGCATTTTGAATGGTAGTTTGCACCCGAGCGAAAGCAAGGGTAGTAAAACCACACGGGCAACGCAAAATGCCGTTTTCGCACGAGTTGCGTACCGAAATTTATCTACGATTGTTAGATTTTACTAATAAATAAATAAATAAATAAATTTCCTGTATGTCAGTTCATATTTCTCTTTCAATTAAGATGAAATGAATTAATTCATACAACAAATAAATTATTTTGTACCGAATTAGTTATTTCGGGAGGCGTATTATTCTCCTCATTTTCGTCATAATGACATAAATCAATCAAAATTAAAAAGTAAAGTATTTTTTCAGGGCTAGTTTATGTTGGTCGTCTCATGCCGGGAAATAATGTCAAAAGTGGGATATAATCCACGTTTACTAATCTAATTATTTTGTAAATATGTAGTAGAGAATCAATGACAAATGTAGTGAATTTGTTTAAATCAGGTTGGGAACACTGCTTTTATAAACTACCAGCTGTATTGCGAGTCATAACACGATCTTTTTGTTCACTTTTGTTTAGCTTTCGTTAAACTTGATATTTGTTTATTACTCATTAAAGTGATTATTAATTGTTTTAAATCATTAATTATTTTATTTCTGTATTAAATTCGTTTAATAAAGAAATACAAATGTTTTCTTTGTTGAATACATCTTAAATAGCACTTTTTCTGGATATAAAATTTTGTATATACCTCGAGAATAATGCATTATTATTTCCTTGTTATAATTATCTCCCTCGGCTACGCCTCAGGAGCTACTTGGCATTAATCCCTTGGCTTCGCCTCGGGAATCAAGTTAACTAATACCCTCAGTTTCGCCTCGGGATTTAGTTCCTTTAATTCCTTTGTCTTTGCCTCAGGAATCAACTCAGTCACGCGTGTATCATAGCCATCCATGATATGATGTCATCTAGGAACATGGAGATCTTTCTTAATGTGACTTTTAATTTTCTCCTCAATATTATCAGGGTTCAGACACGAGTTCAATAACAGGCGGTGCTTTGCTGTACTTCCTGGCACTTCATAAAGACATCCAGCAGAAGGTGTACGAGGAGGTGTCTAAGATATACGGCCAGGATTCTTACAAACCTCTCACCAGACAAGATCTCAACTCAATGACTTACCTGGATATGGTGGTGAATGAAGCACTCAGGTGGTCTGCTCCTGCTGGCATCCTAAGGGAATTCAACAGGGATTTTAATGCAGGTATAAACACAGAACTTCATGGGACTTAAAATATCATTAGGATTCCCATTGTAGAAGTCAAAATAATAATTTAGAAAAAACAACATTTGAAGGAATAACATAATTGTAACATAGCGAAACTTGCACATCATTTCAATTTCACAGAACGCATGCGCTACCATCTAAATTATTGAAGGTGCAGCAGCAGCAGCGTTTTCAGTTTTAAATACTACCTTAAGTTCCTCCTGTTTTCGAAACAACTGTAAAATTCAGATCTTCAATGCGACTACATGGATGCTAGAAAAACCTTGTACCAGTTATCACGGATTTGCAGGTCTCCAGAAATGCCTCCACCAAAGAATCAAATTCAAATTACAATTATCAATAACTACGGGAGACATACAGAGAAAAATAGACCCCCGCACTGGGACTCAAACCGCGGGACCTCTGTTTACCGTACAGGTGCTCTTACCAACTGAGCTATACGGGAGAATGATTTTTCCCTGTCGTCACTGATACATATTCCCCGAATCCAAGCTTTTAATCTTATTCTACAAATCTAGAGAGCCAAATATTCTCGGCAACAGAACTAGACCGAGAATTAACGCTTATAATTGTAAAGTACTCAATTAGTACATGTACCTAGTGCATCTATTAGAATTTCAATGTTTAAGTTTTTTGGTAGTTTTCTTACTAAAGAAAGATTAAATTTTAAATAATTCAAATTACAATTATCAATAACTACGGGAGACATACAGAGAAAAATAGACCCCCGCACCGGGACTCGAACCACGGGACCTCTGTTTACCGTACAGATGCTCTTACTACTCGTGTATGTCTCCCGTAGTTGTTGATAATTGTAATTTGAATTATTTAAAATTTAATCTTTCGGTAGTAAGAAAACTACCAAAAAACTTAGAAATTGAAAAAAAAAAAAAAAAAGAATCAAAGTAAATTGGCTCTCCACGTAAGTCAAAACTGCAGCACTGTGCATTGCAGCTTTGAGGCTTAATAAGGCCATCATCAGTGTCGATTCTGGAAAAAAATAGTCTTATGTCGATCTCCGACATAAAATAGACTCATCTCTCACAAATTGATTTCCTATTTTATAATTTAACTCATTTTGTTTCTTAACCGGCACTGATGACGGCCTTTGAAGGCTGAACCAGTTACCAGTACCAGTTTTGATAAACGTGGAGAGACAATATTTATGTCATTTCTTTAAAATTACCTCCATAGACGCTCCTATATCTAACAAAAAAAACAATTGGTTTAATGGTTCATTAAGTACTAATATACTCTTTAACATTCTTTCGGCTACAACAATAATTCAGGTTCAATGAACACCCTTCTTTTTTATTTATAATAGAGTGCTGAATAATTTTTAAGTGAAGTAGCTAGAACTTATGGTAGCAGGGCAGTAGTGTTACAATAAGTATTATTCTGACAGAGCAAGAAAATCGAAAACAGAGCCATTGAGAGCTTTTTGCCTCCTAGAAAGTCAGATGACACAATCTCGAGCTCTCATTGAATCTCTACTTCATTTTTATTTCGATGTTCCTTAGATGTCAGAATCAATTATAATTATTAAACTACGACAGTATTCTGACAGAGTGGGAATATCGAAAAGAGAGTCATTGAGAGCTCGAGATTTTGACTACTAGAAGGTCAGATGACACAATCTCGAGCTCTCATTGGCATTGGATCTCTACTTTATTTTTATTTCTATGTCCCTTAGCTGTCAAAATCAATTCTAATTATAAAACTACTATAAATTACTTACTTACGCTAATCTTCCCACAAGAATAAAAACGAGTTTGGCTCCTTATTGGTCTTGATCATGAGCGTCTCCCTTATTAGTTCACTTGGATTTCACCTCCCTCTCTTCATCTTTAGATAGAATTAAAGACTAAGATATACTTAAAGGTGATATCGCGCCGGGACTTAGGAGGACGGTGCCACGGTTAGAGTGTAGAGTATACGTCTTTACTATGTCTGGCTAGGTCCTTGACTTGCCTTCACTTAAGGTGCTAGTTAATTAGGTTGACTTAATTGTGAAGACTTTGACGCCAGGTGCCTCTAGGGTTCCCTCTTCTCCAACACCCTTAGGGTTCCAGAGTTTTTCTAGATATTTTATAATCAGCATCTTACATATGAGCTGTCTATCTTCACTTTATCTCTCGGATTTTAATTTGAACAGGGTTTATAGGCATTTAAGTAAAAGTTCCGGGTTTGAAATTAATCTATTCTGCCACTATATTACACCTTGATTACATTCCTTTGATTAAAGGACTGTTCGGTCCATATAATATTAAAAATGTCCGTTCGAATTAAATATCTGAATTTTATTGTTGTTTCAAAAGTAGAATCAACACCAGACATCTCTTTCCCTCAATTTCAACTGGTTTGTATTGGCATGCGAATGAAAGTTCAGCGTTTAAAATCCACCCTTCCTGCCAATTTACTTCGAGTCTTTGGTGGAAGAATTGCAAATCCACGATTAACTGGTGCAAGGTTTTTCTAGCATCCATATAATCACATTGAAGATCTGAATTTTACAGTTGTTTCCAAAGCAGGAGGAATGTAAGGTAGTATTTAAAGCTGCAAGCGCTGCTGCACCTTCAATATTTAAGGTAGTAGCGCATGCGTTCTGTGAAATGGGAATGATGTGTGAGCTTCACTATGTTGCATTATTGTTTGCGTGATGGAGGATGTAACACCTGCTAGACTATATGTTACCCTAATTCTTCAACATGGATCATTATTTATTCTTTTTAACATTTTTTTTAATCTTTTAGTTAAATTGGAAATTAAGGAAATCTCGAATCCTTTTCTATTATCAAATATGGAGGTAACAATGTAATAAATCCAGTCTCCCTATTTTTAATCCTTATCCATAGAAAAAAAAATACTATGTAAATATATCACTTATTATTTGTAATTTATTTGGTGTTCTATATTTTTTTTTTCTATTTCAGGTAAATACATCTTACCAAAGAATTCAAACATGTATTTAGTGATGTCATCGCTTCATCGTAATCCAGATTATTATGAAAAGGTGAACGAATTCTACCCAGAGCACTTTACTCCTGAAGCGATAAAGTCCAGACCTAAGATGACCTTCATTCCATTCAGTTCTGGACCAAGAAATTGTCCTGGTGAATATCTTTGACCATTTATATTTATAAGTTAATTAAATTAATTCTATTTTCAGTGTGACATGTGTTACCTTAGCTGAATTTAAATTAATCTATGTGTTATCTCAATTCGTTTTTTAAATAATTGCACGATAAAAAGAACATTTTCTGTTATACATCATATATTTGAAACCTGTCAAAATGAAGATTGTAAATATGGGATATGGGATATGTCAAAACAAACAAAATAACTTGCGGATTTTTTTTCGAACTAACTTTTCATTCAGCAAAATTTGCTGAAAACGAATTAAATTCTGCTGAAAGGTTGCTAAAAGTATTAAAATAATATATTGTCCTCGTGTTTTGAGCTATTCCAAAAGTTTCAAATGTCAAGCTACTCGGAAAGTTAGATAAAAATTGATTGTAAGATTTGTACAGGACAAACAAACAAACAAGAAAGCAAGCTAATAAAAACGTAGTAAAAAATTGATATTAATTGAATTTGATATTTGCATGACATCCTAAATAATTATCAATTTGAATTTGATTTTTTTTTATAACAGGGAAGGTGTTTGCGTATGTCCTGATAAAGAATGCAACTGCCGCTCTTATCAACAACTACCACGTAGATACTAATCTACCGCTGAAAGATGTCAAGTGCAAGGTCCTTCTGATGACGCAACATGTCCAGGGGTATCCTATACGTCTAACTCCGAGGCAAAGGACACTTCCTTCAGGTTGAACCTGACAGGATACCCATGTGCTTGAACCTCACTAATCCGGCAAGAAATTGTGCTGCACGTGTTTTATATCACCCTAGTGATTAAGCACGAGAAAATGTAAATGAGAATGGATAAATATACTTAGTTTTAATTATCTTACCGACTCTTTTTTTTAAAAAAAATGTCCTACAATTTATTTATTGTGCAATCACAATAGTTGGTATTTTTTCAGTTAAGCACCCCTATATATCCTTTTGTCTTAATAGTTGTTTAGACAAAGCCACTTGCACAGAGTAGTATTATACACCTTTAAAACCCCCATACGCCATCAAACATTTTGCGCAAACCTGATGTCGGGAAAATTTAGGACACGCCAAACATCATGTTTGCGCAAACATCAAACAGCCCTATACACGTTCAAAATGTTTGCGCAAACATCATGTTTGCGCATTTGACCATGTATGGGGGCCTTTAGTCTAAATGGCTATTAGCACAAAGGGATATTTAGTCCAATGTACCAATGTATGCATGTGGGATAAAGGAGTATCACACTTGTGTATATAAAGTGACTAGCCGGTCTCGGCTGACCTACGGTCAGCCTGCGTCCGTCTAGTGGCCGGGTACTAATATTTGGTTGTTGCTTTACACCCCTTAAAAAGTAAAATTTTAAAAACGTGTACATAACAACAATGAAAGTACTTTTCAAGCCCTGTAAAATGATATATAATATGATATATTTCGAGCATTTCGATCATTGTACCCCTGTACCTCGTATAGGTACCAACATTATATTAAAACAAATTAAATTCACTGAATGGCTATATAAAGCTTACTTAATAAAATCATTACTAATAACACATTGTTTCTCACAACATAAAATCTCAAGTTAAAATAACACATTAGGTACCGTTTGTACCAAAAGTACACATGCGTACAAATATGTTCAATTATTAATTTTTTCCGAGTTCCTAATATTAAATAAGGCATGCATACAAATTTTAAATCAAATCGAATCAATATTTCTCATATTTTTAATTTTTTATTAATTTCCCTATTTTTGGGCCCAGATTTCGAACCGGAAAATTTGGGCAAAAAAAGTTGTCGACAACCCCATACAAACTATACGTCGTTTTAAAGCCCCCGTCGAGTAGATTACGAATATGCCATTCTTTTTTCATTTATCACTTTTAAAGCCCGAAAAATGGTCAATCAAAAAGTCCAAAAATTGCCAAATATGAACTTTGAGTGGCATTTTCTCGAAAACTAAAAGTCGTGGAGAGAAAGTTCCAAGAGTACTTTCGTCTTGTATTTTTATTATTTTTAAGCATGACTAATTTTATAAAGATCAGACAAACTTTATTTTTTCCCAAAAAATCGTCATACCCCTGTGATTTTTTTTACCCGAAAAAGTCAAAATGATGATAACAAAATAAATGAGGTATATTCGTAAACGTCTCGAAAAGGAGAGTAAAAAATAATAACAATGTTTTAAATTTCAACCAAAACCTAAGGATCCATTGTCAAAAAACAGCTATATAAGGACTTTTTTCAATTTTACCCCCCTAAAAAGTAAAAATATCACAAAACACTACATAACTACGTTGAAAGGCCTATTCAAGAGTTTTTCAACGATATACATGAAAGTAGGTGTTGTGTTAAAAAGCACATTTGTACCCGTGTACCAATAGGTACCAAAAATATATTTAAAAAACAAACCATGTATAAGCCCATTATTTAGGCTAATGAATTCTAATAAATTTAAAAATAAAATTAAAAAAAATTATTTCACCTTCTTAACCTGAACCAAAAGTACAAATCGGTACAAATGTACCCGTACAAAATTTTTTAAAAATAAAAAAACACCACAACATTAATGTATTAATCAAGGCCTTTAAAACGATATACGGCACATAAAAATATACATGTGTTTTGAAAATCCAAGATGGCGGCTATAATTCAATATGGCGGCTATATATCGAAATCAAAACACCCGCACTTTTCTATTTATGGTACACTCTACCTATGTACCAAATTTCAAATCTCTAGGTCAATGGGAAGTAGGTGAATTACTGATGAAAAAATCCAAGATGGCGGCTATAATCCAATATGGCGGACACATATCAAAATCAAAATGGCCGCAGTTTTCTATTTATGGTACACTCTATCTATGTACCAAATTTCAAATCTCTAGGTCAATGGGAAGTAGGAGAATGTTTGATGAGTCAGTCACTGTCACTCTTAGTTTTATATAATATATAGATTATATCCCTTAGTCTTAGTCTAATTAACTATTAAGACAAAGGAATATTAAGTATTCGCTAAGAAAACTGTTGCATTCATTTTCCCAACAATTTTCTGTATAAGATTTGGTCTTACACGTGATAAAACTTGGTTTTTTAAAAAACTTAATAAAGCTACCCCAGTAGTCTCAAAGTCTTGGGGAGACAAACACACAATAATTTGAGTCTTTTGTAGGGCAATCTATTGTTTAGAACCAAAAGGGGTGCTGAAATATAGCACCCCTGAAAAATAGTCAGTGTGTATTTCATCTTAACCAGTTTTTGATGAGCAGAGAGGCTTGTTTTAGCTGATAAAACAAGCTAGAAAAAGTTTCAATGCAGTTAAAGCTAGTAGTAGAACGGGGAACTCTAACCACTGTTCAATCCTTGCAGTTAGAACACTTATTTATGCCTTGTTTACGTATCCTGTATAGAGTTTAGCCACTTTACACAACAATATACCACCGAAGTAATTACAGTGTGATAAATAGTAAGCCATGTAAATCAAAGTGCCTTGGCGAGTGATTGAACCTGCAATCTCGATCTTGATTGGTAAAACAGAAATCTAACGACAATTGCCTCATTGATCACAGATACACTGAACCCCTTTTCGATCTCGGTACGGGGTTCTTGGTTCACAAGTATCCAGCTGACTCTTTATCTTAAGCAATAAAGTAAAGTCTCGCTAATCTGGATTTTACGGGTCCGTACCCAGTCCGGATTAAACGGAATCAGTTTAAAATGTCTGTAAAACATGCTTTAGTAGGGTAAAACTATTAAAATCGAGGTTTTTATTGTAAAAATTACTTCTATTAGTCTCCAAACATGCTTGTACACTTATTTATTATTATAAGTATTTTGGACATTCATTTATTATCAAATGGATGTAAATCAAAATTTGAGTAATTGTGGGTTGATTTCTTTTTCTTTATTTTTTTTACTCCAAATACATAATATAATCAAAGTTTAAACTTGACATTGAAATTGTGGAATATGTTAACGAAATATGATGCAATCATATACTAACTGCAATGGAATACCTACGAAAAAGTGTATCACTTATTTTTTATTTAATCTCTCCATGTTTAATGGATAGAAAGACCAAATCCATTCCCACTTCTTCATGTACGCTTTAACAGAAGAATTATTTGGCAGAAGAATTTTCGAGCAAAATTCTATAAAAGCGTTATGTTAAAGCAATACAAGCTAAGCTCGCCGCAACCCATATTTATCATTTCCGATAGGTAAAGAAATAGTGAACAGATCGATGAGCCGAATCAATGGCGTTCTCGCAGTTCACCTAAATTCTAGGCCAAAACATTGACACAACTGTGTCAATGTTTGGTAAGTCATAACCTGGAGTATTGTTGGCAAGAAGCTTGTTTATTATGCACCAAACATCGGAGGAGTGAAAGCATTTTAGGGGAGGGAGTGATTAGGTTCGTGAATATCAGGATGAGGAGTGAACTGCTTGGAGAGGAATGATGAAAAGAGCTCTGATTTATCATCATCACTCTTTGCCCAGGACAAGTTAGGTTTTTGAAAGGGAAAAGGGATAATTTTGTGTTTTAGGAGTCTGCGAGTAGCATGCCAAAGGGATTTGTCTTCAGTGGCAAATTCAGAGGAGTACATGATGTTGGGAATCTTCAGGGGAGTGCATAATGTTGGGAGTATTCAGGGGAGAGCATCATATTGGGCGTCTTTAATGGAGTCATTATATTAGGCATCTTTAATGGAGTAATTATATTGGGCATCTTTAGAGGAGTGCATAATGTTGGGAATCTTCAAGGGACTGCATAATGTTGGGAGAGTTCAGGGGAGAGCATCATATTGGGCGTCTTTAATGGAGTCATTATATTAGGCATATTTAATGGAGTAATTATATTGGG
>KZ651723.1:389208-408547 GCA_001010745.2 Gerris buenoi
ACTAACGCAACCCTTACAACACCATCATGCCCTGGGAAAACTTCTAAAATTCTGCCAATTGGCCAACGCAAACGAGGTGCTGTGCTCTCCTTGATCAAGACGAGATCTCCCTGTTTGTAGTTATATGCGGGTTTGCGCCATTTTACCCTCTCTTGTAGAGAAGTAAGATATTCAGTTCTCCAACGCTGCCAGAAATGTTCTGATTTTTGAAAGACCAGTTTCCATCTGGTGAGACGATTTTCAGGTACCTTCAACAGAGACTTCTCGGGTACTGAAATTAATGGACAACCTATAAGGAAGTGTCCAGGAGACAAAAAGTCAAGATCAGAAATGTCATTGGACAGAGGACAAAGGGGACGAGAATTAAGGATGGCCTCGATGCGAATTAGCCAAGTCGCCAGCTCCTCAAAAGTCAAAGCATTGTCGCCATACACCGATCGAAGCAATCTCTTGACAGACTTGACACCGGCCTCCCAAACTCCGCCGAAAAACGGGGCGTACGGAGGAGTGAAGCTCCACTTTAACTCCTTTTGAGCACCATACAGCCTTAAGGAATCTTGATTTTCTGGCGAAAAATACCAATGGTATAATTCTTTCAATTCGTTTGCTGCACCGACAAAGTTGGTTCCATTATCGGAAAGAATCCGCTCTGGCAAGCCTCGCCTTCCAATGAATCTCTCCAATGAAGCGCAAAAAGCTTCTGTACTAAGTGCAGATACAAGTTCCAGATAAAGGGCTTTAGTACTTAAACAAACAAAAATACACAAATATGCCTTATATGTATGAGCCTTTCTACGTAACGACTCCCTAACAAAGAAAGGACCAGCAAAGTCAATACCGACATGAAGAAATGCTCTCCCTTCGCGGAACCTAACAGCAGGTAGATCACCCATAACCGGTTGAATAGAAGATGCGTCAAATTTACGGCAGCTCACACACTGACGAGTGACTTGCCGTACCAAATTTCTGGCTCCAGTAATCCAAAATATTCCTCGAAGAGTAGCCAACAATAGTGAAGGTCCACAATGACATAAGGTGCGGTGATAATGTTCTACTATTAAACGAGATAAGTGCGCCTTGCCCGGTAAAATATAAGGATGTTTAGATTCCCTCGACATGTTAGAAAATTTGAGGCGACCGCCTACCAACAGAACACCCGCTTCATCAAGAAAAGGACTCAAACTAATCAACTCCTTAGGCATTGAAGTTTCAGAAGAAGGAATTTTGCCACCAAAATAGAAATGCCTCTGAACTAGCTTTACGGCTATTCGCTTTGAACTGACTACCTCTTCCTCACTCAATTCGGCTGAGTCTGAACATAACTTCCGACATTTATTTACAAAACGTAAAACATAAGCTAAAGTACGGACGATTCTATTAAAGGTAGAAAAACGATCAAACCAATTTACTAAAGAATATTCCGGAACAGAAGTAATTAATGTAGAGCAGGGAACATCCTTTAATTCGGGAACATCAACTTTAAAAGGTGAACTTATCACCGGCCATTCAGAAGGATCAAGGATTGCCCATTCCGGACCGTTAAACCAGAGTGTATTACCTAACATCAATTCTGGGGTGACGCCCCGGGAACCTAGATCACTAGGGTTATCACAAGAAGCCACATGTTGCCACTCACCTGCCGACGTTAATTCATTAATTTTTTCCACACGATTAGCAACGAAAGTTTTTAAACGATGAGTTGGTGTTTGCAACCATGAAAGGACAATCATACTGTCAGAGAAAAAGAAAACTTTGGGATTAGAAGGAAGTCTGTTACAAAAATTGCTTAGATTCTGCCATACGCGACCAGCAAGCAAAGCAGCACAGAGTTCCAGACGAGGAATAGTCAACCTTTTGACTGGCGCAAGTTTGGTTTTAGCAAACAAAAGATGTACCTGAACACACTTTTCAGATACGGATCTTAAGTAAGCCGCAGCACAGTAAGCAGTCTCCGAGGCATCGGCAAAAATTAAAATTTCAACAGAACCAACGTTCGGAACAATCCAACGGGGAATACGAAGTTTGCCTAACAAAGGCATAGTATTAACAAACTCTAACCAACGTTCCTTTAAGTGTTGAGGAAAGTCTTGATCCCAAGTCAATTGAAGTTTCCAAGATTCCTGGATTAAAATCTTGGCCAAGACCACCGAGGGACCGATGTAACCAAGAGGATCATATATCTTTGTCATAGCCGATAATACTGCACGTTTAGTACATGTTTCCAGTGGTAAATTTATTTTATACGAAAATGAATCTAAAGTGGGGTCCCACTGAAGACCTAAAATTTTAATAGAGGTGTCGTCACTAGCACTCAATGAAACAGGTTCCAAACCTGAGGTTTCCTGTGAGTTACATACTTCTAATAATTGAGGATGGTTGGCCGCCCACTTTCCTAAAGTAAATTCGCCTTTACCTAGCAAGGCAATGACTTGACGTTGAAGCTCTAAGGCTTCAGGCAATGAATTTGCACCTGTAACTAAATCATCAACATACATATCGTTAAGCACGGCAGCAGCAGCTAAAGGAAAGGCAGAACCTTCATCTTGCGCAACTTGTCTCAACGCACGAATAGCTAAGTAAGGGGCTGGTGCTGTTCCATAAGTTACAGTTTGCAGCTCATACTCCTCAACGGCCTCTTCAGGAGAAAAGCGCCATAGAATATGTAAATAAAGCCTATCCTGAACATCTATTAAAATCTGTCGGAACATCTTTACAACGTCTGTGGTGAAAACATATTTATGAAGGCGAAAATTCAAAGAAATATCAACCATGTTTGTTTGCAATTTGGGACCAACTAATAAGTGATCATTTAAGGAACCACTCGAAGTTCGAGCAGCTGCGTCAAACACTACTCTTATCTTAATATTGTCCTTATCTCCCTTAAACACACAATGATGAGGAATAAACACCTTGCCTGGTTGTTTGGCGAGTTGCATGTGCCCCAGGTCTAAGTACTCGCGCATGAACGCATTATAAGATAAACGAAGTTCAGGTTTCCGTTGCAACTTGGACTCAAGATGTTCCAGCCGACGAAGGGCTAAATTTCGAGTACCGAAAAGCTGAGGATTTTCACATTTAAAGGGCATTCTCACAACATAACGATCTGTGGGTAAACGATAATGTGTAGTACGGAAAAGATCTTCACACCGCTCATCATCAGGATTAAGGGAGTTACTAACTGCGGGTTCTTCCAATTCCCAGAACCGACATAATTTATCGTTTAATGAATCTGAAGATATTTCAGCATTAGCGATAAGAGCAGGATAAGAAAAAACTTCAGAAATGTCTCTTACACGCCCCAGAACAGTAAAACCAAAAATAGTGCCAAGAAGTTTTGGCATATCAGGCAACACCGATATCAATTGACCTGTTAAAATATCAGGAAATAAATCACAACCAATTATGAAGTCAATAGGTCGTGACTCCCAAAACTTGGGATCAGCCAACTCAAACTCAAGATAAGGCTGCCAGAAACCTTCATCAGAATGAAATCCAGTTAATTGAGGATAAATAGAATGACTAGGAGAAAGTGAACAACGAGTTCGACCTTTAAAGCCAGGTAACGGAGTTTCTCCAATACCCCAAACACCTGCAGAATAAATATCGATATCCAAACCTAAACGTTCTGCAAAAGAANAATCTTACGTTATTTACGTTAACGAAGAAATGAGTTTAAAATGTAGAAGTGATATGTTCGTTTGTTGCTAAAATTGCCATTTTTTACAAAATAATAAAAAACATAAATAATAAAGTAAATAAAGAACAACTGTTGGTCTCCAACAGGAGGTGTGCAATCCAGTCTCCAGCTGTAGGGCCTACCGCGCTGCGCTGGGCGAGAAAGTCGAAAAGAGTTCCACTGGTACCAGGGAAATAGGTACTCGCAGGAAGTAGTCCTAGTTGCACTAGGCTAGAGTAAAAAAACGGACTCGAAGGTAACCGAGGACATGTTCGGCTACTTTCGGGGGTTCCCACTCTAGCCCTATAGCCCAGCGCTGTTCCACTACACTTATTAACCTTAAATCAAACCACCTACTACTAGTTTAATAAGTCTACCTAACACTACCTTACACACATTTTTCTTCCACATGCGCACAAACCTACATTTATTTACACCTACAGCTTCGAAAGTACTGATGTGATTTACATGAAAATGTGTCACTGACTTGCAGACTCGTATGCAAGCATTTTTTTATTTACTCAAGCACCCCCCTATGTCCCTTTTTATTGATGGTTATTTAGACAAAGGACCATATAACGCAGAGTATGAGTATGAGTCCTATAACTATAAGTTGTAAGGTATAATATTCCTTAGTTTAAATTTCTATTCAGACAAAGGGATAATTATTGAAAAGTACCTTTGGACAAAGGAATATCACACTTGTAAATATAAATTTGATTTATCCCTTAATCTAATTAACTTTTAAGATAGAGGAATATTCGATATAAAGCTGCCATAGGAGTCTCAGTGTCATATTTATGGAACACACACATTTGAGACTTTTGTAGGCAGACTATTGTTTAGAACCAAGGGGGGTGATAAATTAAAAAAATGCCCATTAAACTTACTTTTTTTACTGGAATTTTAATTGTAATCAGAATTGCCGTATAAATGACCACGAGGAAAATTGCGATCGGAATGAGGATGAGAAAAGAAGACAAGAAGCTATAACTTTAGCTAATCTTTCTAGCGGGGATAGAGTAGTGAAGACCAAGCAAGATTCGGGAACCGAACCAGATTTCGAACTGATCCAGTCCAATAAAGAAGACATTCTAGAGCAGCAGACTGTCATGACTTGTGAAATTGGGGTTCAGTCTGCTCTTTCGGAAACTTTCATGACGACAACAGAATCATCGTTTGATCATAATCACCAATTTAAAAACCAAGTATGATTTATTCACAATTATTCTGTTTGACTTTGTATAATTAAGTAGATTATGAATGATCACAAGATTACAGCTCAAGAATTTTAAGCTTAATTTTCATAATACATGCAGATCTAAACCATAATTACATAGATTTAAACACGATAACAGCTGATTATAGTGGCGATAATACAAACTTAAAATTTATTTACAGGAAAGAAAGGTTGACCATGAAGACGTAGATGTACAGACTATAAAATCAGATCTAAAAAGAAGTGAGTTTTAAATTACATTCAAGAAGTGAGTTTTAAAGGAACTAATGCAAGCGATATAGTAGGCTGCATATAAGATGAAATTTACTTATTCATACATTTATAATGATAACTCACTTTTAATACAATTTTATATATAATAGTGCGGTTATCGAAGAAGAAACATCCAACAGTGGAGTGCCGAGCTGAGACAGCCAAATCCCGAAAGCAGGGGCCAGAATCTATAACTTCAGCGAACTCCTACAATTTCTTGCAGGGTAACTTTCTTTCACAATTTTTTAAATTTTCTTCCGAGCTTACCGAAAGTAACGGTAGCTATGTGATTGTTTTGAAGTAAGAAATACTTTTATATTTCCGATTTCAAAAATTCCAAAACAGAAATCCGTTTCATCGGGGATAATTTTTGTGTTGTCTGTCGGTGTGTGTCACTCAATTTTTGCGAACCAACTTATCTTAAAAACTGCACATCTGATTTTAATGAAATTTTTACGGTACATCATAATTAGCCCATTGTAGGTCTAATACAACTTTTGCGTCCAGTTGTTTCTCTTCAACATGCGCACAAAATTTACAGTTATTTACACCTATATCTTAAAAAGAACTCGTCAGTTTTTTTTTTTGTTTTATTTTGTTTTTTTATGAAATTTAGATGGTTTGTCAAAGGTAGACCGCAGATAGCCCCAGAATAATTTCAACCGTGTGCGCTCTTTAAATTTTGCTAAATTAATACTTAAATTTAGGTAAACAATACAACAAGCAATCACAGTACATGCGTACAATTATTATAACTAATATTGCAACAATCGGCTAGTATAAGGCCTACAAAGATTATATAGATTATAAACTTGATACTTGATAAAAGTAAGAAGTTAAATGCTGTTTAATGCACTTATCATTTTAAGATAAACCATAAACGATTCTTATTCAAAACATTTCTGGAACTTCTAAATTAACTGCTGTTTGCTTTTGTAAAGGTGCCGAGGAGTCTTTACTTAATTGGGGAGGTCGAGAGACTCAGGAAGAGATTTTAGTACACCTAAGAGAAATTAACAAGATCATCGACAAAGAGTCGTGTGCATCTAACTCAACTCACAGGTTTGTCTTAAAGTTGAGCATTTTAACCAACAATGATGGTCAGAGATTTTAATTTAATTTCAAATTAATAATTAATAGGTATATTTACTATTTAGTATCCCTACATAGTTGTTTCTTCTTGTATTTCATCAAGTAGTTTCGATTTAACAATCTTTAATTATTTGTTTAAATTTACTATTATCTATGAAAGAATTAAGAACTGTAAGAAGTTACATTTGTAAGCTAGCACTAGTAGTGGCTACTGCCTGATGTTGTTGTTGTTTCTTGTACAACAACACAACTTGAAAATAACAAGTAAGAATAAATTTATTTTTATTAATAGATTTAAGCGAACAAAAGAATATTTATATTCAGCTGAACGAAGTGTGTGTAGCTTATACTACACATTGCATTTGGTTGGATACATACTCTTCCTGAACGGCTGAACCGATCCGCAAAAAATTCGGTACGGTCATAGTGACCAGTAGGAATAAATCTGAAATGGTCCAAATTGGTACACAGGGGTTTGGGGTACAAAAGTTAAAAGTAGTATATGCCTTTATGATAGGGGGTATAGTATATGCCCTTCATGATGCATGTCGTTGGAAAGCTCTTTAAGAGTAGAGTTATTGTTGTCATGTTCGTAGGCTTCCGCGTTTGCAATTACATATAATGAAGTTCTAGGTCTTCCGGTGGTGACCTCGTCTCGAAGGGTGTCTCGACTTTTCGCTCCTATTGCTAGAAGCATCTTCAAGGGTGTTCATGGTGTCCTAGGTTTAGTTTCACACATGTCTTAAACCTAGTACACCGCATGAACACCCCTGAAGAGCTTCTAGCAGTAGGAACGAAACGTTAGTATACACCCTTCGAGACGCGGTCACCACCGGAAGACCTAGAACTTCATTATATTGTTGTCATGTTCACGTTTCATTTTTTCATTTAAGAGAGGGGTAAAATAAAAAAAAATAAAAAACAGGAAAAAATGCTTTGTAATTAAAAATTAGAAATACGCATTACTATTTTTGATCCGATATCAGCTGTTGATAAATAAAAATGTTTAATGTTTAAATGCACGCTCTGCTCAATATTGCAAGTAGACAACTGCATTGCAAACCTCTTATTTTATGTTAAAATAAACCATGTTTATTCCAGATTATGCCGATCTGAACGGAATCTTGGGTTTGAAGCGGACAACATAACACCGTCAAAAAGATGTTCAAAAATGCATAAAGAAAAATCAGAATTTAGAAAAAGTTAGTAATAATGTTTAAAATTAATATATATGATGGTATTTTTAAAAGGTAATATGGAGCTAATATAGTATAATATTAAATGCTAATCTAGATTACCTAATTAGTCTGAAGTGTGAATGTAAGTCATCATAACATTCTGAGTAACGACGCAGTCTTCACCGTTAGCCCTAGATTTTTAATATATTTTAGTTATAATTATTCCGAGGAGGGCCTGGGCCTGCCAAAGGGCTTATAAAATATGTAATATATTTGTAAAATAGTATGCTGCTCCATCAGCTGTAATAACATTACAATTGGCAAACGTAACCTGTTATTCGCCACTTTACATAAGTAGCTACCCTCTTGTAAGGCGATGGTGGGGGAACACTAATCTAGGGGTGGGGGTCGAGAAAATATATCCAGATTTGTTGTCGCCCATTCAAGTTGTTACTGCGCCTGATGCTGTACAAACTTTTTGGTAGAAAAGCCAACTGCTTTTCTTTGAAAGCTACTTTCTTTAATATGCTTCATGTTTTATTATTTTTACCGTTGTTTTTATGTTTTATTATTATTGTTTGCCGTTTGTTTTATTCTTTATTTGTTTATTTCCTGTTATTTCAGACAGTAAGAAGGAGGGCCGAGTGTATTGGGCATTAACTAAAGTAACAATTTACCCAGATTCGTGTCGAACTTACGAAGTAATGAGACTCTCGAAGAGGAAACCTGAGAATGTACCAACCACATCAGAAACAGTTTTCGTTCTTCTGCCAAATAAACAGTGATATTTATTATATGAAGCTTATTATTACTGAGTTAATTACGGACTGATAAATAGTAGATGTTAACGATTTTTTCCCCCTAATTATAAAGTCAAGTTGGAGGACAATAATTACCTAATGTTGTCAAAATGAATAGTAAGTTAGTTAGCATTCGCATCTGCCATATAATGTACCACTGGGACATTTCTATTTATAGCACCCATGAGTATCACCTTAAAAAAATAAAAAGGGTTTTCACCAAAGGCCACACACCTTACGAGTAAATTAAAGAGTATTAGTGGCTTAAGATTCTGAAATACTTCAGAAAAATATAGAATTTTAACCTAACTATAAGAGTTATTAGTGTTTCATTGCGGAAGAAAGAGACAGAATTAGCGTTAACGACAGCCAAATAATTTAGTTTCATGAAGATTTATCGCGCAATTACAACTTCTTAATTGATGCTTGAACAGAAATGAAACGAAACAAGTATTTTATAAGCCTAAATTTAACTATTATACACAGTTGTATTAAGTGGTTAGGAGTTTATTAATTGCCCTTGTGCAATGTAATTAATTTATTAAATTCCAGCCATTTTCGTCCTTTGTAAATTTCTAATTGATTAAGCAAATCAAATTATCTTCTACAAAAGATATCATTTAGCCAAACCATCTTCACCAGATGTGAGAAAATAAATCAAAAAGTAAACACGAGGAAATGAGAACAAAGACCTTTGGTTGTAGCGTGTTCAAACGAACAAAGAATGAATCTAAAAATAGTCTGCTAAAATACGAACTGTTGATTTCCTGTGGAAGAGTGATGAAGATGGTACTTATTCTAATTTATGAAAAGCTAAACGAGATGTAATTATAGATGGTCGTGTGGTGTAAAGCCTCAACATTGTGGTTACAAAGAGGGCTGGAAACAAGGTCTTGACAAAGAGCACGGCTTGTGAATGTGTGATGGGAGGCCACACACCCTGCACCACTGTTGATCTAAGATAGCCTTCCAGTCCCCTTATCTCGGAGTAGATAGCCTCGAGACCTCGCCATGTCCTACTCAGTTCTGTAGACGCCATGATCCCGTCCCTAATCCTCCTGGTCCTCGTGTCCCCACACCTGGTGCTTTGTCTTCCGTTGGACTACCTTTACCCTTTCGGTGAGAATGATGGCGACTCGGCCTTGCCAAAGAGCGACGAAATCGCGTCCGAACCCATTCCGCTTAAAGTACCATTGAAGTTCTTCTTGGAGTCCTACGACACTATATTTGTGAGTACTGAACAACACACTATGTCCTATCCTCTAATCGTGTAGTCCAGGAGATAGCGTGCAAAAAAGTGTATGCCTAACATCAAGCTAGAATTTTGTGTATAAATTAATGGTTTTGTGCCTTTTAACAATATGTGGTCGGCTAAGTTCACCACCGGGATATAGCTTGGCAATAGGAATTTGATAAAAACAAACCGGTCAATTTTGGTGGACAATGTAATTTTCATGATCCTGAGTACAAAATTATAGTAGACTAAAAATCTAGTTTATATTAGTTTGTCGCTTGATAGGGTACACTTTGATTTGGAGTAATATTTTAATTTCTAACCACTTAGTCCATCGAAGTGGGTTGGACATGGCTGCTCTCCACCGGTTTTTTTTTTTTTTTTTTTTTTCCAAATGCCTATTGCGCAAGATTAACTTAATTATTCATTATTAATCATTCATTGATTTAGATTAACTTGTACACAGACTCAAGCTAATTCTAGCTTGATGTTAGTCAAACACTTTTTTGCACGCTTTATCCTGGACATGTAGCATAGTTAATAAAAGGAATCGAAAATAATATTATACGAGGAAAGTGTTATTCTATGAACTTTAGTAAATTTCTCTTTGGGTTTATAAAATAGAAGATAATAAGTGAAAAAATAACTTATTCACAAATGTTTCGAGTATGGTAAACAATGGAAGTACATAAGTATGTTTATTAACTGTTTTTTTGTTAGAATATAAAACCATTGAATGGACTATACTTATTTTGGTGAAGTTCTAGAATATAAAACAACCCTACGAATTTATCTTTAAGCAAACAGTGGACAGAAAAGGTCTGTATTTGACCCTAAAGGCTTTGTATCCGATCTTACCCTACAAAAGAAACAAGGCTTTTAAACTACTACCCATGAATATTATTATCATGTTAATTGAAATTTACTAAGTGAAGCGAGGTGTTAAACACGACCGTTTGGTTTGTTTCGTTTGTTATAGACACGCATAGTTTGATTTTCTTCAAATTTGGCATGGATGTTACTTAAATTCATTGAAACGATTATATTTCTTTTAAATTATTTTATTTGGCGCGAGGTCTTCTGTTCACAGTGCTGCTAGTTAATCTGCTGATGTAAATATTTCCTCAGTCCGTAGTCCGTGTAGTTTACAGTTGGTACCACTTTTGTGGGAAAAATTAAGTCCTTTTAATTTCAAGGTATCCTTATTCATCTATCTTTCTTTTCTTAACAGTTTAAGACTTTTAACTATAAATACTAAATTCAAGAGAAATAAGTAATTATCTCTTTACAATATTGAACATATTTTAAAATTAAACATATGTAATAATAACTTCATGTACAAAACCAAGTAGTAAATTATATGAATTATCATAATAAATGCCAAAATAGGTGGGTTTAAGACAAAAAAAAGTTAGTTTTGTCAAGGAAATCAAAATATGTAACTTTTTTAAGTTGCCCAATTATTTGCGTGAGAACACGTGTAAGTGCATCTATTATAAAATTCAATAACATTACTTATAAAGATGTTTGTCCATCAGTGATATTGTAAGAAATTTGTTACAGATATTTATTAACTTCGCGAGCAAATCCCTTGAGAAAGATTTTAAGGCTAAAGGGTTAAGAAAGAACGTAAAAAAAATAGACTGCTAATTAGTGTGACATAGCGTCCACGCATCCTATCACTTACTATTATATTGATGTTATGTCTTAATTAATTTTATAGTTTTCTCCCTTTTTACTTTCTCATATAAAGTAAAAGTCTTGTGATGGCGTAAATATTCGATTTTTAAACTGATGTCTGAAACGGATTTCTGTCATGGAATTTTTGCAATCGGAGCCATAAAAAAATGTTCGTTTTTCAGAATTTAAGGGGCCACTGCTTATGAGACATTGAGGAAGATTGGCATGAATAAGTAAATGATGATGCTGTAGATCAAAGTATAGGATATTAAATTATTGACATATTTGTATCATGAAGTGGCTAGGTCGATGACAAATAGACATCAGAGGCCATTGACATCGTTAAAGGTAAAGTTAGAAACAAATAAAGGCACAATGACAATGGTTATTCTTCTACGGATTTTCGGGAAGGTCCGGATACGAAGAGGGTAGGAAAGCGACCAAGTAGGTACAACTAGAGGTAAACTTTTGTTAACGTCTATAGCAGTCTAGTTAAAAAAAGTGTTGTATGTCTAATGTCTATGTCTAATCGCCGTTCCAGGCTTAAGAAGTCGAAAATATAAGAGTTTCGAGGTTATCATAGAAACCCTTATGCTTTTGGTAGTTCGTCCGTCCCGTCGCATCTTGAATCATATATCCCTTGCAATTTGGAATTTGGTATACAAGTTAAACTTTTTAGCCCAAAAACAGAAAAAAAATATTGCGAACTTAAGCCATCAACATTTTTTCCTAAATCTATTAGTTTAGCAGTAAAATGAACTTAAGTTTAAATTTTAGCAAGTTGAGGGCTCTCTAGACGGTAAACTAATGATCGGAGCGAGTAAAAAAGTCTTATTTTTAGCCATAGAATCCAAATCCAGTCTTAAAAATATGGCTTCCTATTCACTTTTTGTTAATTTTATTTGCTGCACACGCTTTCGCTGCACACAGAAAATGTTCAGCATGTGTTCTAGAAGTGCCTTTTTAGCCTTTTTCGAACCCTGAAAACCGCATCTTTCTATCTATCATGGTTCCGGAGATATTTTGCTGTTCCATATTAGCTGGGACACCCTGTATATCGCGTTTCCAAAATGACCATTTTACCACTAAAATAACCAAACATTGCCTCTCAAATTGCAACTTTTTATACATGTTCTAATTTAAATAAAAAAAAAAAAAATCTATTTATGAATTTTTAAGACCGAAGAAACCCTGCTGGTACATGCCGGGATTTTTTGCGTATACATATCGCACTTGTTCGTCCCTAGTAATAGGATTTTAGTTAAAAGTCATTAGACAGCCCGATAAACCTATCAAACCTGGTTAGTCCACGAGAATTTATTTACTGTATAGTAGCAATTTTTTTTCTTTTCAATTTCCTTTTTATGCGTTCCATACTATCGGTCAATGACCTACTCTATTTACTTATATGATGCAGTGTTGCTCACAAATAGCTTATTATTTAATCTTAAAATATTTATCACTTTTCTTTTTCTCTATTTTTCAATAATAAGTTAATTAAATTTTAGATTGACCACCAAACGAAAAGCGACCAATATCCGCGCGATCCGAGTTAATAATAGAGTCGGAAATAGATGCGTGTTTCTCCTTATCAGCAGGAGACCTATCGTAATCTATTATTCTATCTATCACTTCAAATCAAATAAACAACAATTAACTAACTGTAGAATAGTTCACTGACGCTATCCCACTGAGCTAGTAATAACTCACACACGACACATAAATCCTGTGTTACCATAGGTAGCAAACCGTAGATGTAGATAACCATAGATCGCTGACAATATTAACAAATTCCAGTCATTAGAAAAATGTAATGTTACATGCCAAAACCAAATACAATTTAAAATATAAACCACTTCGATTATAATATGATTTTATGATATGGAATTTTAAATGATTAGTTTTTGAGAATTTAAAAAAAAAAAAAAATATTTTCTTCCATCATATCTAATTAACAAATTTGCAAATTTTGAGTTCCCAAAGATTCCTTTTAAATGAAGGAACGCCTTTAATCAGAAATGTTACGGCAGTATAAACTGAACAAGTTAGAGGGTCACTAAAGCATATTAATGTCTTTGCTCTGATACTGACTTTATTTAAAAGTAACACTTTTGTCACAGAAATCGATATAAAAGGCATAAGATGTGTTCTAATGTTATTTTTTAAATATAATTAAAATAGATAACTAATAGTATTAACCCCATTTAAATACACTGTGTCTTCCACAAAAACATTAGAGTTTTAGAACTATAAACTCAAGTGAATTCTTTTTAAACAATGAAAAAAAAAAATAAATAAATAATAAAAACAGTACGCTAGAAAAGTCATAAATATAACTATAGGTCATACATACTCGCTTTATTAGGTTATCTACAAAGGAAATGGACTTTCCTGACTGGAAATTGACAGACCTGCAATACGCCTCATGTAAAGCGGGCTATATAAAATCTGAACCGCGACATGACGCAGGAATAAGGATGCATTGGGTCAATGAGAGCCGCATTCCTGTTTTTCGTGTATTATAAAGATCCATGCCATAACTATACGTAGTATTTTTTATTTATTTTTTTTATTTTTTATTTTTTTCTTTGGGTTTTAGTTCCGTTCGACAACTTAGGCCATTACAGGACGGGGGTTATCCGACCACTTCACTCATCTACTCGATGAGATCATTAGTGTGAAACATGTCTGACCCCTCCGGGATTCGAACTCACGCCGGGGTTTAAACCTTGGTTTCAGAGCCGAGGACGCTACTCTCTCGGCCACGCCGGCCCCTTATACGTAGTTTTAAATAACTAAGTTATATTTAATTGAATTATTATATTTGCATATTCTAATGAAGTCTTAAGTGCTATGTAAAGTACTCATAAAAGAAAAAAAAACAATTAAAACAAATAGATGCATGTAGATCCCGCAGAGGTCCATAGTCGGTAACGAGAACTTTTTTTTTATGTTCACCCCCGCTTAGGGGCGACATCGAGAAATTTTTTTTTCGCCGATCAGAAAACCGGAGATATTTGGTACGGGTTGTGGTATATCGTTGGAAAGCCTTTGGGAAGAGTACAAAATTGATGCAAAAACATTTTTAAAATTTTCACGTTTTAGGCAATTAAAAGCGAAAAAACACTTTTTTCCAAACTTTTTCTACATGGTTCACGTATCTCCTCCTAGGGTATTTATACGACGCTATTGGGCTTTTGAGCCTATGAAATGCTGCTCCTGGCGTTTTGCTTTTAAACTCGATGGTACTTATACCTTTTGAGATATGGTACTTTAAATTCCAAGGTACAAGATGGTACATAGGTGGTACTTACGGTGAAAAAAAAAAGTACTCTTTTATTCCGCTTTGTATGCTCTAAAAATGTCATGTTCAAGGGGTAAGCGCAATCCTTTTTTTTTAGTACCTCTGAGACGGGGAAGTCGAGTACCTCGGCGAAAAACACACGAAAATCGTGTTTTTCCGAAATTTCGAATTTGACCTTCTGTACCATTCGCAANGGGGGAAGTCGAATACCTCGGCGAAAAACATACAGTGTTTTTCCGAAATTTCGACTTTGACCTTCTGTTCCGTTCGCAATTTTAATAGGAAAGGGTTCAAAAGGGTATCGGACTTTAGAGCAAATTGTCCTCTTTAAGAATGTTGTTTGTTTTTATATTTTCAATTCTTACTTCGGGAGCTACGTCTATGTGAAGGATGTCATCCATAGGAAGCTGCAACCAGAAGGGGACGGTGTACCGATTTGACAGAGGTAAATGTTGGAGTTGGAAAGGTCTTTTAAAATGTACCAAATGTGTGTAAAAATATTTTCGAAAAACTGTATTTGGTTGGTACTTTAGTGCCATTTTGTACTTTTAGAGTGCCGTATAGGGGTTAGGTTACCCCACTACATTACCGTTTTTGCATTTCATACGATCGGGCTGAAACTCATATGGTAAATAGTACTTTATAGTAGTAAAGTGTACGTGAAAGGAATACCTGAATTTTATTACTGTACTGGGTACATGAGGGGTACAAAGATGTGTACTTCTGTTTAAGAAAAGGTAAAACTGGTAGCAAGCCGGCCATGTTTGATATCGTTGGATGTTGGATAGCCCTTAAAACGTACTTTAAAAAGGTACAAATGTTTATCTAAAAAAGCCACGTTTCAGACCCTTTTCAACGATAAATAGTTTTTTATGAACGTAAACTCAAACCTCGATTTGTTATTTTAACGAGCGAGGTCAACTGTTCACAGAACTACTACTACTAGTATAGCTAGATTCACAAAATATGAAAATGTAGATTTCGAACTTTTCAATTCTTCAAACCTAAAAGTGTTATTATACATTTTGAATTAGAGCTACACTTTACTAAACGAAGAACAGCATTTGCCCAGGCCCAGCCCTGCTGTAGGCGTCATTCTCTTATCGGCGTCATTTTCTTATACATATACGTATATATATTGTTATTGTATATATTGCATAATATACCGTATATATTGTTATTGTATAACTTATATATACTATACTACATACTTATATACTTATTAAAACGTATATACTAATTAAAACTCGAGTTTTGAACCCATTTAGTCATCAGTAGTATAAACTAAAAATATCCAGTAATAATAATAATAATTCACTTAATTTCTGCTTTTTACAACATAATTTACCTAAAATGAAAGTTGAGCAATAACAATATCCACAACAACACACTAACCTACTATTTTTCAATGGGAGTAAAAATCAAATTCCTGGGATTAAATTAATTCCTTAAAATAAACATTTATGTTTATGAGAAATATTGATCTATCATTTTATTTAGAAAGAGTTTTTATTTAATTTAGCCTGGTTCCTCATTTTCTTGACCTTATCATTTGGTTTAGCTATATAAATCAATTAATACAATCTCCATTTGTTATCATTATTTTCGAACTCACGCCGGGGTTTAAACCTTGGTTTCAGAGCCGAGGACGCTACTCTCTCGGCCACGCCGGCCCCTTATACGTAGTATTAAATAACTAAGTTATATAGTTTATTTTGTTTTCTTTTTTTTTTTTTTTTTTCTTAGTTTCATTTTATGTTATTTTCACATACATTTAGCTCATGCGTTAATGAACGTAATTGTCAATAACAAGGACGTAAGACTAGCCTAAATATTTATCTAAAGAAGAGTAATTACAACAATAATAATCTACGATAAGAAATGGTAATGGTAATGAAAGATTGGAACAATGTTTCCTGCCACTTTTAATTTTGATAATACAATCATTTTATATACTAGTCTTTATTTTGGTTTAATGCTGATGATTTGTGACCTAAACCTTATTTTTAACCTTATTTTTTTTATTATTACTTTAGCATCATTTGCCTAAATTATCTCAAAGCATAATATTGATTCTATAATGAATTTAGAGGAAATTAATGAATTGAGCCAATTATACTACCTGGCTTTAATCCAACTATTGAATTTAGCCAATGCCTATCAGGTATAATATGCCTCTATAAGAACGCAAAAATCAAAATTAAAGTCGATGAAGAGTTCACAGATGAAAAAGATATGAATATCGGTATATTGCAGGGCGAACCGTTCTCCGGTTTGTTATTTTTGTTCTATTTTTTGAACTTTCTTGATTTTTTAAAATCCAATGGCTTAAACGGAATAAAAATTAATAATGTAGTAACTAGTCTTATGCTTTTGATGTATTGTGATGACATAGTTTTCTTATGTAACTCCTATTATGAAGTCCAAAGTTTTTACATCTACTTGCTATGTATTGCGAACAAAACTGTCTCAATGTCAATGTTGAAAAAACAAAAGCCATGAGGTTCCACAGAGGTGGTGGCCGCAAGAGAATGAAACCTTTTCACTATAAGAGAGAAACTATTGAATGTGTAAACACCTTTACCTATCTAGGCTTACCATAATAATAATAATAATAATTAAACTGCGTAAACACCTTTACCTATCTAGGCTTACCATTCTCTGTCTCTGGAAAATTCACTAACGCTCCTTTCTACTTTATAAAGAAATGTAATATAGCTAGCGTAAAGATCAAACAAACATTAGTAAAAACAAAATCTTCACCTCTAGAGACTAAAACTAAACTTTTTAACGCTTGTATTATTCCTCTGGTCACCTGAATATATGGATATCGTAGAAAGAGTGCAAACAAACTACTATAAAATGTTATATTCATTGCCTAAAAATACCCCAGGATATCTAATAAGACTTGAAATGGGATGCAGCAACTTATTGTGCCTATTTTCAAAGCCATGCTCACGTTATGGTGTAAATTACACTTGAAATGCCTGTGGGGAGATACCCTCACCAGTGCTTTTTGACACTACAAGAACTGGATAGGAGCAATTCTATGATACCATATAATTGGGTTACCAGCCTTAAGAGTACTTGCTATGATAGGCAGCAATCTGTACGATGTAGTAGATTTAACACCGGAGACAGGCCCGCAGTAAGCATGTGATGCGCTCTGGGCCCAAAAGACACCCGTGCCCTTGAACCCCCCCCCCCCCGTTTCGACGAAATTTGGCATACATGTTCAGAAAAAAATCATACCCCAAATTGAAATCTCTCAGCTGAAATGTCGCATATAAAGAGAAAATTTGATTTTGATGGATGTATATGCGTTTTGAGGTCACCTGAGTCCAAAAATGTGGTTATTAAAAAATGTTGCTCTGTCGTCTGAGACGCCTGGAGCCTAAACTGGGCGGATTTTGACGAAATTTGGCATACATGTTCAGAAGAAAAGAATCAGAAATTAGTTTTAGCTTTAAATTTGGGGGCGCTACCCCCCAATAACTCTAAAAAAAAAATATGATGAAAAAATTATTTCTCGAAAACGGTTCCGACTATTTTGATTAAAAAATGCAAAAATGTAGTCAAAACAAATCTGACAATACGTAGTATAAGCGGTTTTCCCGGGAATAATCCAGTTCCTGAGAAAATAGATTTTGTTGGGCCTTACCTCGTGCGCCCCAAAACCTCTGCGCCCCTGGGCCAGGGCCCACCTAATATTTATTAAATTTTATTACGTTTATTAAATAGGCCCTGACCGGAGATGATTAAAAAACACATCCCTGAACTAATGCTTAAACTTGAAAACCATTGTTTATCCTGCGACCTTGATAGAGCTATGAATTCCAGTTACAACACTTTGTACCGGCAGTACTCATCACTCAGCCAAAAAAGTGAAACTTACCTATGCCTAGAGTCTGACTTTGGTAAAATCAAAATCTTTTCGCAAACTAGATTAACATCTGAAAATATTTTAAGAGTGACAGCCTATGGTAATTGGTACAAGATAGACCTCAACCAACCGTGCCAAATTTGTAAACTTATGCAAACTGAGTCATTTAAATAAAAAACCAAAAGAGGAGGCCAAGGAATTAAAAAACTTGGCCACACAGGAAATCAGAGCCTTGGAGGNGATGTAGTAGATTTAACACCGGAGATGATTAAAAAATCACATCCCCGAACTAATGCTTAAGCTTGAAAACCATTGCTTATCCTGCGACCTTGATAGAGCTATGAATTCCAGTTACAACACTTTGTACCGGCAGTACTCATCACTCAGCCAAAAAAGTGAAACTTACCTATGCCTAGAATCTGACTTTGGTAAAATCAAAATCATTTCGCACTAGATTAACATCTGAAAATAGTTTAAGAGTGACAGCCTACGGTAATTGGTACAAGATAGACCTCAACCAACCGTGCCAAATTTGTAAACATATGCAAACCGAGTCATTAGAGCACATTATTTTCCAATGCCCAATATACGACCCCATCCGACCATCACAATTCAAACAGCAAAATACTCTTGAAAATCTCCTTATTGTAAAAAACCCAACTGAAGTAACTATCATAGCAAATTTCTTAGCTCGTATGGTTAAACTAAGGTCATTTGTATTAAACGAATAATTCAATGAATGCCATCACTTAAATTAACCCTCACCACTCATACTTGTTCCTATTGTTAACAACGAATAATTACTTTTAGTGTCTGTAAAATAAGAATGGTATGAAACTTGTAAACGAGCAATAGGTTAACACTTGTAACTACTTAAAATATCAGGAAAAGCTTATAATGTAACACTTACGAGTTGTAAACTAAACAACCTCAGACACCTGCTAGAAGCGTAACGCTTAAAAGCAAAGGTTTAATTATTATTATTATTATTATTATTATC
>KZ651724.1:0-19262 GCA_001010745.2 Gerris buenoi
TTCTTTATCACGTTTTATCTTATGTCTGTTCCACTCATAAAACTTCATGACGTCTTCGTAGGTTGGCAATGTATTACTTTTCATATCACTTGAATCGCCAAACAACGGACATTTCCATTTTGAACGAGTGCGATCCGTATTAAAAATAACAGCAATGAGCAGGAAACAACAAAAATAACTGAAATGAGCTTATCAAAACAAAAATATCTGAAATAGGCACAACAAAATGTTACTTTAGTGAAGTCAAACAAAGTCAAAGCTTTACTGGAATGGAAAGGTAAGTTAGGCATGCGTCAACACGGGACTCCCCCCTCCTACCCCCACTCGTCCCCCCAACCCTTTAAACCTAAAATATGACATATATCTAACAATCTAAACAAGTACCATTCATGGGTTGATACCAAAACTCAATTTTTCTCTGAAAATTTGATATTAAAATAATAAAAACAAATAAATAATAAAATTATCGAAAATGTGGAATAATCAAAAAATCGATATCGATCCGGAGGCAGTTACACTAATCAAAATGTAATAATATTTCAGACACAATACTTTAAGACCATTATGCACCTTTTAATCGCTGTGCCCATAAAGAAAACGATTTTTTTTTTTGACCCACCCTAACGACCAGGCTTGAACACAGGAATATCTCATTAACTTTAGCTCACCTCCTGGCCAATCCAGCTGTTTAAGTCCCGTATTGTGCTTTCTTGATTGGGAAACACACTCTTATGCATGCTTACCATTACACGAGTTGATCATGCACTCTCTCCCCACGTTGCAACTTTTGCTCCTGCCAGACCTCTCAATTTCTTGCTGATCCATTTGAACATAAATGTCCCCATGAGTGCATTTATTACGATTTTTGTGAATGCGTCAGGACAATAGACTTTCTTTCTCCTGATCCCTATTGCTGTGACTTCTATCTCCAGCGGAGCTGTTAAAACCCTGTGAGTTTCTAATAGCCAATCATCTAGAGGGATGTCGGATCTCCAGGCATCAAAGCAAGTGGACATCGTGCAATTCGTTATGTCCCTAATTTTATCATTTACACGTCCTCTGGCAAGCGTTATAATATATTCTATTCTTGTGAATGCGTTATATGAGTTTATTTGTGGAGTAGAAGTATTATTGTCATCAGTAGAAATTACCATTAGGTCATATAACTTTGTCAAATAATTTAAAAAAGAATACACAAAAAAAAAATCATTAAAGTGACCATAAAATTCCTTTAAGGTATATGGTGCGAGTGATATTAGAATTTGCTTTAAATTACATTTAAGAGATTTAATATCAAGTACTTTTTAATGAGACAGGGAGACAATTATAGAGTTTTACACCTATTACTGAGGGATCTTTTTTAGTTTTTTCTAAACACCGGAAAGGAGTTACTATATTGCTCGAGTTTCTAGTTGAGTAAAGATGAATGTCTGAATGTTTAATCTGGTCGGATGAATGAGTTGAAATAATATTGAGAAGTATAAATTGAGCTGTGACAGTTAGTATTCCAAGTTCCTTGAACAGCGGCTTACAGGTTTTCAACGGATGAGATTTAGTGTGTGGAATAACACAAGAACACACTTCTTCAGATTAAATAGTCTTTATTAATGAAACATAAACATAATTAAACTAAACACATTCATAAGAATGAGGAGCATAAGAAGTCATAAACGTAAAACAACATAAAGTGTAACCGGTAACCTAACATAACCTGGTACATTCATAAATGTATCACTCATACACCATTCATCAGGTGGATATTGATACAGCTACAAGTGATATTTCTAATTGCACGTTTCTGAAGTATAAGGATGTAATACGTCCGTAGCAGACCAATAATTAAGGTAAGTGGCACACAGCCCGACTTACCCCGAAATAATTAAACTTAAATTTTTAAAGTGGCACTAAGCCCGATCTTCACAGCACACAGCTTACTTTAGCACGCAGCTTACATAACTTAAGCACACAGCTACTCCACCGACTTACCGACCAACTGTATAGGAAACGAGCGAATCATCGAATGAGCGCCGGTCTAGGTTGCTCCGTCCTTTTATAATTTCGATGCCAGGATCGGCCTTGGTCTGATACAGCTCCGGTCCGCTCCGAATCAGCACCGGCCCTAGTTTGGCACACCACCAGTCCGGGTTCGGCACGCCCACTGGCCCAGGTCCATCACACTACCAGTCCTGGTCCGTTACGCTACCAGTCCTCACCAGGTACGCTTCTTTCGAGGCCGGCCCGGGGTCGGTCTACCGTCGGTCCGGGTCCGGCCCACACTGGTGGAGTGACCACGTGTTGCGTGATAAATTTGTGGAACCAAGGGGGGCCCGGGGCTATTCGGCCCCCTGGTTACAAGGACTTGTTCTAGTTGAGATGAAGTACCCCAAACTTGAATGCAGTATGTAATTTTGGAATGTGTATTTGCATAATGTATATTGCCTGTAAGATAAATCCATTCTGGGTAAATTAAAAAATAAACTAGTGATGAGTTGCAATAAGAACTCTCGTATTTTGGATAACTATTAAAAAATACCAAATATTATCAAGATGAAATAAATATTATTTTATTATTAAGATAAAGAATGGAAAAATGTATTCTAATAGGTGTTCACTTACCGATACAGTTAGGAATTTTCCCAAATGCTTTCTTCCGATGTAATACCACACCGGTATTATAATAAGTGCTCTGGAGTTGATTAGGAAATTGTTTCACTATTTCAGAAGCCCGATGGGAGTAAGTAAAGCATGTTACCGGTTCTCCCACAATATCATTTAATATTTCATAACATATAATCTGCACTAAGAGGTTTCTGTGTGATTCATCCAAAACTTTTTTTGCAAAATAACTTTCCCCTGTGTAGAAGATTCCAATAGCTCATGTAAACACTGAAACAAAATCAGAAACTAAAGGCTAACATGGAATTATGAATACAATCACCATATTATTATTCTTTTGATATCAGAAACAGATTTGCATCAAATATAAATATTTGTATGAGTTATTACAAACAGACTGAATTTGCACCAAACTCTTAACGATTTTATGTCAGGATTAAATGATTACCCCTGGATTTTAATAGCTGAGATATTGGCTAAAATATTAAGATACGAGTACTTATAAAAAAACAACAACTCAAAAAGCTATCAATGAAGTCCTACCAATAAAAACTAATAGGAACTAAGATATTGTGCTGGCAAGGCTATATAGTTGGTGAGCTTCGAGCTTCATCACAATCCCACCTGTACATTATTACTAATGAACATGGTACGCCTCTTTATCAGGATAAAACTCCAGATTCGCTTTCTGCAGGATGCTATAGCAAGGGTACATCTTTTTATTAGCAATCCTTATTATTTCATTTTGTTTTCTGGACAGTTGCTCATCAACAAAAATTGATAAAGCCTTTGATCGATCCAGTTTTGATGTGTTGTTTCACTGCAGAGAATGTTTATTTGTATTTTGTAGCAAGATTGGGTGTACTATTTCGGTTGGGTGTCTGAGTAGCATTAGTAATCATTTCTAAGTCCGTACTTTTACGAATATCTTCATTTCTAGTGAATTATATTAAATGTTGATAATTATAAGTTTCATTATTATACATACTCTTATTACTAGCTTCTATTATGTTATTATATTGAATATTATGATTCTTGAATTCTTGATATAACGGTTTTAAATTGTAATAGTGTACGAACGTGTGGTATGTAGTCTGTAATTTTGCTGGGGAGAACACCTAAATTGTTCAAAACCTCTTTTATTTCTGCAGAATTTTTAAAGAAGTCAATCAACAGTTCATCTATAATAGTGCCAGAGTCGTTTGTATTTAATTCAATACGCGAAAGTCCGTCCGCGTGATTTTTTGAACTTTTTTATTAATTATTTGGTAATCAAACTCTTCAAGTTTGAGTCTCCAACTTAATAATTTGGAGCTTAGTTCTTTTAACGAGAAAATCCATTTTAGGGGCCTGTGATCTGAAAATATCTTAAACTTACGACCATACAAGTAGGGTCTAAAGTACTTAGTCGCCCAATCAATTGCTAATAGCTCCTTCTCAATGGTAGAGAGGCTGGTTTCCGTTTCGTTTAAAGTCCTGCTTGCGTAAGCTACAGGAAGGTCCTTGTTTTACCTGACTTAGGATTGCACCGATTGCATAATTACTTTCATCCGTTGTTAGGTGGAACTCTTTACTGAAGTTGGGTAGTACTGTAATAGCGGTTCGTTAATTAGCAAATTCTAACAAACTTCAAAACATGCTATTTATTCTTTGTCTTCGCTCTTTATTTTGGAATATTTTTTTATGCACTTAGTAAGGGGTTTCGTTATGATAAATCTCCGATAGTAACCTAATAAACCTAGGAAACCTTTAATTTGCTTTTGGTTTTTAGGAATGGGGTGATTTTTTATGGCTATAATTTTATCGGGATTGGGTTTGACACCAAATGGAGTCACTATATGACCTAGATATGCTACTTCTTTTTGTAAAAAATTCTATTTTGTCTAGTTGGACTTTAAAATTGGCTTCGCGGAGTCTTTCAAAAATTAAGCGTAAACTCGCTGTGTTCTTGTAGACTAGTGCTAAAAACAATAATGTTGTATAAATAAACCCTGTTTTTATCACAGAAGATTTTTATTTTTGGGATGAAACCGTTTTTTAAACCAATCTTCAGTCATCCATGATTTTGAGTTGCACCAATAATGAACTGGAAGCTAAGATTAATCGAATCCTTTTAACGCCCGAGGGTTAGCCGAGTTGTGTATGAGGAAAGGTTTTTTATTTTGCAGCTTCGAGATGCATTTCCTCCAAGCAATTGATTGTTGTAGTAGTGGGGTCTTAATTGATGTTTCTAATTTTTCTACGTCAACTCATATTCATAATGTTGCAGAGTGTACACTGAGAAAAATTTTCATACAATTCATACGTAAATGGCTATGATTCATGGCCAATAGCATTTTTTTTGTCGCTCAATGCTAAATTATATGTGACACAGTTCGCTTAAAATATGATTCTTACATTATACGTAGTAGTATGATACATAAATCAAGCTGAACTGTGCAACATGAAATATACTCTGTTGTATATGTTGCTTAAGGAGGGAAAAAAGGGAAAAAATGAAAAATGTAGTTAACGTAGTATGTATGCATAAGCACATGCGTATGTTACATAGTTAAACAACTGTGTTAGCATCTGTATTTGCCTGGTGACCATATGAATCCCCAGTTTTGTCATAGGTAACTGCAGGTTAAACATTTGCAAACGCATATGTATCATCGACTAATGTCCTATGACGTTTGGCAGATGTCGTATGATTTGTTTACTGTGCCCTTATGTATCATATCATAAATTCTTATGTATCATATGAACCCTTCTATGATTGATTGTACTTTTGCCCTGTATCCATAGTATATAGTCAACTAATCATCCCCTGATATCGATGCATGATAACCAAATGCCCTATGATACATCGACTAATGTCCTATGACGTTTGGCAGATATCGTATGATTTGTTTACTGTGCCTTTATGTATCATATCATAAATTCTTATGTATCATATAACCCCTTCTATGATTGATTGTACTTTTGCCCATTATCCATAGTATATAGTCAACTAATCATCCCCTGATATCGATGCATGATAACCATATGCCCTATGATACATCGACTAATGTCCTATGACGTTTAGCAGATATCGTATGATTTGTTTACTGTACTCGCATGCTTCATACTACGAGCCGTTATGATTCATTGTGTATAGTCAATGTATTGTCTACAAGTCCCTATGTATCACATTCATTGTACATGATACATAGGGCTCGCACCCATATGTTACATCTACAGTAGTGTATGGTGCACATGTATGTGTATATAAATTGTAGGTAAATGTTCCAAATGTAAATGCACATCAACACGCCAATGAGAAGTAACATTTCACCTTTCTACACCCTTTTACAGAATGCACTGCACGAAAGAACTACTGCAGTGCATACTGTAAAAGGGTATATAAAGATGAAATGATACTCCTCATTAGCATGTCTATGTGCATTTTCATTTGGAACATTAATTTACAATTAATATAAACAAACATGTGCATCCACACAATACTGTAGAGGTGCATAGGCGTACTGAAGACATATACATTATATGTTTTGGGTTGAGAGTTAATTAAATAGAACATGTACAACTTTATAAGGAGTATTTAAATTATTTTATTTACCAATGAGTTTAAATACAAAATTAATAGTTGATAAATACAAAACATATTTTTAATATTATTATTATATTAATAAAATTAAAATTAAATTAAATTAAATTATATTGTAATTAATATAAAGTTAATATAAATACAAAACATTTTTTTAATATTATTATANAAGTGCCTAATACATTTCATTGAAATTGTTTTCACTCTTGACATCAAGTAAACAATGTAATGCACTTATAAAGTTAATATTATTATTAAATCTGTTGCACTGTTTGTTACAATGATTGGTGATAAATTTAATGTACTACATTATATTCACAATTTAATTTAATATTAATACATAATTATGCAAGCTAAGTAATGAACTGATATAAATAATACGTTTCACGTGGTAAAATTCATAAATGTACAGCACGAGTTTAAATTTCAAATATAAATTAAATTTAAATCAAACTATAATTATTATTTAAAATGGGAGATAGACAGAGAAAAATAGACCTCAGCGCCAGGATCTGAACGCGGGACCTCCTTATTACCGTTAAGGTGCTCTTACCAACTGAGCTACGGTAATAAGGAGGTCCCGTGTTCAGATCCCGGCGCTGAGGTCTATTTTTCTCTGTCTATCTCCCATTGTAAATAATAATTATAATTTGATTTGAATTAAAATTGATTAAAACTACCAAAAAAAAAAATATTGATTAATATAAATTAAATTATAGATAAATATAACTGTCTACACAATTATACAATATAAATACTATTAATTAAATATATACAATTTAATTCAATAATTTTGAACAATATGTTGTAGTTAGTGCCTTAACACTCCAGTTACCTATTACACTATATTATTTAAACTATATGTTTAATGAATTATTATTAAATATATTATACTGATACACTGATTGGTATAACAGGTAACTGGTATAATAAATTTAATATACTATATTATGGTCACAATTTATTTTAATATGAATATAATAATGCAAGCTAAGCAATGAGTTGATATGAATAATAAAATTTCACATGGTAAAATACATAAATGTACTGCATGAGTTTAAATGTAATCATAGATAAATATATTTTTATTTAAAAAAAGTATTAGTTAAAATATTTTTTTTAATGGAATAGAGAGCACATTGTAACATTCTTAAACGTTTTTAATGATAAGGATTACAATTATTATATTTAGCCTTAACTGTCTACACAATTATACAATATATACATACTATTAATTAAATATATACAGTTAAATTCAATAATTAGAACATTAATGCAAACTAAGTAATGAGCAAAAATTGACTGGTAATTTTCCACAAATGACTATATGCATATTTTTAAATTTGAATTAACTACAAGTGATTTACTATTGTGAGGGATTGTTATGAATGTATAAACGTACAACAAATACAAGCTTTTGGGCCTTACTTGCCTCTTAATCAGGTGTATTTATAAGAAAATTGTATATCTTGATTTGTAAATGTTTGTATATTTTTATTTCATTACTAATTCGACAACATTGTTAATAACTTGAGTCACTATGTTGTTTTATTTTTTATTAATAGATTTAATGAAGAGCAAAGTAAGGCTCAAAAGCTTCTATCTGTAGCGCTTTTATATTAATAGACCAATCCCCCATTATTATTTAATATTTTCGTCCATAATAAGCCGTCAACAAACTGTTAATAAGTTTACTAGTCGAAGCATATTTTTTTAATCGAGTGGCGACCTAATAGTCACAAACAATGTCAAATTTGGCATGATTGTCAGTGTATTTGGAATGGGTGACAATATACTGTCCATTGAAAGAGTATCTGTTTTATTAGTCCTTGTAACTTCATAAGCATAATAGTGGTAATCAAAGTCAATGGACTCAAAGTAAGTGCACTGAAGGTAAACCTCATTATTTTCATTTACAAATATAGCATCAATTGTTGCAAAAATGGGATGGAAAGTGTCCGAACAAATTCTGACTGAGATGATATCCATTACCCTTAAATGTATACCTCTAAATTTCACCCAAGGTACTGAGTTAATATAGTCATGAGATGGATGAAAAGATGCAATTACATCACTAGTCACTTGACTTGGTTTACCTGTCGAAAAATCAGGTAAAATCTTATCCTTCAGAAAAATATCATTTAAAATTAATTGATTCCTAATTGCTATAGTTTTACAAATATTTTTTTTGTTGAAGGATGACCTGGCAGCTAATTTAGCAATTTTATGTTTTGCCTCAAATCGCATTGTCCACAATTGTGTTAATGGGCCAAACTTTTTTAACATTCCAGGATAATGAATTAAATAATGAAATTTAGGTTTTAAATGACTATTAGAGTATTTGAGATATAACTCTTTAAGGTCTGCCACCAGGACTCTCACTTGATCTATGTTACCTTCATCGAGTCTAGTAATAAGTAATTTATCCATCAACGTACGAAGTGTTATGAACAGTTGCCATATAGGCAACGAAGTAGGTAAGTAGTAACCAAACAGTAAGCCAAAATATCTGACAAATGTTAACATTTCTGAAGCAGACAACTTTAAAGTTAAAGGTTTCCCAGATGGGATTGAAACTGGATCACAGGGTTTAGAGCTATTGTCTGGTCCGTAGTTAAAAGAGGATATCTTGGCATTTAATAGTGGCAAAGGTAACAATTTGGACTCGGTAACAAGGTAAGTAACAACTAATGTCATGACATAGCGACACACACCTTCCAAATAATCATGGAGGATATCAGTCGAGACATTGCTAAATAAATCAAAATTATCAACAGCAAGCCAAAGGCATTTCTCTTTAATACCTGTTTGAGAAACATCATCTAAGGCCAAGTCAGATTCATACGAACAATTATCCCTGAGCAACGACACGTCTTCATAAAGCATACACCTACTTTGAGCTTTGTTAGCTTTGCAAATGCGACAGTGATAAGTGGCGGAAAAGTTTTCCACAAAACCTAACATACTATGTAGCCCTAAGTTGTCGCCAGTTATGGCAACAAGATGGAATTTAATTGTTCCTTCATAGACATCAGTTTTCACTTGGATACCAGTCCGATGAAGCGAGTTTAACGAATCGATTACTTTTTGAAAAATTATTTTGTTTCCAAATGTCACTCTGTCATTAGTGTGAAATATAGCAAACGTGAAAATACAGTTAAGCAATGAAAAATAATAAGGAGGCAAACAAGGCAGAGAAACGTACACTCCACCTAACTTGTGCACACCAGCTCTACTGCCTAAAGGATTGCTAATTTCATAGTCATCATAATATAGGACTATAGGAAAGTGATGCACTCCGTGTTCAAAAGACAAAGACATTTGTCTCCAGACCGAACCATGTATGACATTGTCCAGTGAAGTAGAGGGTAATGACTTGAGGTACTCTAAGTGGTTTAAAGTGTCTTTAAGGACATTTCCGGTTGAAAAGAATTTTGCAAGGATGAGTGACATAGGAAATTGTTGCAAAGTGCAATTAACTGCCTCAGTGTTACTTAGTCCTGCTTGCTTAATACGGTCCAAGCGACTACCTACAACGACTTCATCGGGAATGATATAAGTGCCAATGTCTTGAAAGTATGAGAACCGTAAATGTTCGGAGCGTAATTTTACAATTTCCAAGTGATCACTTGATATGAGAGAAGAAACAAATGCTTTAACCGCCGGTGGTATACATTGGGTCTCACATTGTTGTTGGAATCGTGCAAAATGCACTTTTTCCATATGACCAAAATAATCAATTAAATAATTGACAACTATTTGAACAGTGTTTCTCGGAACCATGGGGTTAACATAAAGAGAGGATATCATTTCAGAAAGCTTGAGCAGTGTGGGGTTTTGAGCATTTGTTTTTTCCTGACAGCTGTTAATAGGTACTACTTCATTTTCAACATTCACAGTCAGCGAGTCAAAGGAAGTGGTTGGTTCATCAATTGCGATTTCACTCTCAATATTTAAACGGCTTGTGTCGTGTGATGTGTTATAAATTTCAGAACTTTGACAATGTTTCTTATTTAAATGACATCTTAAAGATTTTAGGCAACTGAAAGAGCGGAAGCAACCTGCTTCTCCACATTTGAAAGCTTGACCTAGCATGACTCTAGAGCAACTTCTCCTGATGTGAGTAATTAAATTAGTTGCACTAGGAAAATTCTCATTGCAATACGCGCAAATCATATCTTTCAAATTCAATAAATGTTGAAATTAACACCTTTCTATTTTGGTGATTATTCTACAGTCAGATTGATTTAATTAATTATGACCCTCTCTCATTAGAGAGAGGAAAAATGGAAAATATTAGTTATTGAATTCTATTTCATTAAAATTTATACCACAGCGACACTTCAAAATTTTAAATACCCAATATACTTTTTTACTCTAAATTTAAATACAATTTTATTTTTTAATTTAGAATGCATTTTGTTTTAAATTAAAATTATAGACCAAAAAATTAAAATTTATTTATGAGTGTGTGAAGAATCAAACATCCACTCCTATCTCCAAATTAGCAAGGAAATTCCTAACAGATGAATTTATTGCTTTGGAGTCATATTCCGTTTTTATCCCATACAGAGCCAACTGAATAAACAACCATAAATCCTTTGACTCTTGAGTATACTCAGCCCCGGTTGCATGTATGATTTTGAAACATGTGTCCACTGCCGACAATAAAGTATTGACACTATAGTATACGTCGTCAACCACTACGTAACAATTACTCACATGGAATAGAGAAGGTCCAACGGCAATTATGAGTGGTTGGAATCGTCTCTGGAGCCTCTTCAGTTTCTCCTTCCTTTCTAGGACTGTCGACTTCAGGAGGGACTGGTCACTTATGTGAGTTATGAAACCCTCTCTTATTTCGGCCCTCGACGGGTTCCAGCCACTCTTGGCTTGAGCCGGGTACTTCCGCAGGATATGTGAAATGAGAAGTAGTGCCCCAACTCCTGATTCTCCGTTACCAACTGAAACAAAAAACGCTCGATGTTAATAAACTCGATAAACAAAGTGCCTAATACATTTCATTGAAATTGTTTTCACTCTTGACATCAAGTAAACAATGTAATGCACTGCTTGATTATTCTTTATAGGTCAGTGTCATTAGAAAATTAAATTTTTATTGATAATTTAATGTGATACACCCTGGGGTAATTCAAAAAGGAATTACTAGATGGCTAAGGAGAATTTATTTTATAGTTAACAAAAATATTACAATTTTTTGTTAAGTATAAGGAAAAGAAAGAAAGTAGAAAAATGTGAAAGTTTAAATTAAATTTTAAACACTTTGGCTCTCTCTTCCATAGACAGTTTTTAAATTTTCGACTAAAGGATTACTTTTCAATTAAAAAAAGGTAGTAAGGCTTTTTCCACCTTTTCAGCCATCTAGTACTTATAGTTAAATATATATTGTCATAGTGTGTGTTTACCTTCGATAGAATTCAATGTCGTGGTGATGTATGACTTCTCCACTTTGTCCCGCAAGCTGCCACTGTGAACCCTCTTCTTCGCCTCCTCGATTATTTTACCTCTGTACAGGGACAGCTTTGAATAGAGGATATGTTCCCTGTTAGGGTAAATAAGGTTGAAGTCCGACACGAGCTGCAATCAAAGATAAAAAAATATAAGTCTTGAATTAAGACAAAAAAGTTAATGTTATGATTGGGGAAACTCAGAGTGGCAAAAAAAAAATTAATATTGAATATCACAATAGGTTTGGGCCATGTCGTTTAAAGCAAATCATATATCAAATATGTGAAATAAGCTTACCAAATGATATCCTTCCGCTTGCTTGAGAGCAGGGTATTTGTTCATGTACTCTTCGACTGTACCCGGCAGCTTCAATTCTCTAATTCTCCATTGAGCGGTGCTCTCCCAGTGGTTGACGACAGTTTCCCAGGGGCTAACGTTGCCACTGAGCCAGCTCAAATGCTCTGTCACAATCTCATTGAGGCAGTTTTCCTCGAAGATCTCGTTGCTCGAGGTATCAGAGGCTGCCGAGGTACCCGTCGAAGAGCGGCGCCTCTCAGGAGAAATCAACCCCTGCTTTCTATAGTTTCTCTTAATGCTGGCGTATGACTGGTGCAGGGCGCCAGTGGCTCTTTTGCCGCCAGAGCTGACGTGGTGGTAAATGGCCACCGGCTCCGCCGTAAATGTCTTTGGTATTTCTACCGCCAACCTTTCGAATTCGTGTTGCACCAACCTCCTCCGGGGGTTTTTGTCCAGGATGGTCTTTAGTAAGGTCCTGGAGAGCAGGGACCTATCCTGCGACGTCAACACTCTCCCAGACTCCCTCAGAAGGCTCTGTCCCTCAAGCGACGAGGTGAGTAGAGTTTTTATCTGAAACAAGATACAATGACATTAGTACCTTCATATTTTCTCCGGTAAAACAGCACTGGCAATAAGTACACCCTAACTTTAATCTGAAGTAAGTATATAGGTACAGTAAAACCTTTCTTAACCGAAATCTTTTTAACCGTGCTACCGTTTAACCAGAGCGATTGCGAGATGGTGCGAATAGAAAAACTAGAAAACATTTTTCCAAAAAAACAGTTGGCCTACTTTGATACTTTAAACAATCCTAAATCACTCTCGCCCACTTTATTTCAGTTAAGATAGGTTCTACTGTAATATCAACTTGAATTATTGGTTATGTAAAATAATTTAGATTTTACTCACGATATCTTTTTCAAACAAGTTGACGTGGGCCACTTCTTCAGGGTCTCTCGATCGCTTTCTGATAGTCGGAGTACTCACAGCCTGTAGTGAGTCAAATGAGCCAGGACTGCAGGAAGACGATTCAAACCCTGGTGCAACCACCTTGCTGGTACTAGGTGTAAGTTCTAGTAGATCCTGCACCCACTGTCCTGGCACACTAGGCAGATTTATACCCACGACAGACGAAGTTTCGTTGGTACTGGCATTTTCAAGTACCGTGTACTCTTGTCCCTTAACAGAAAATAATTTTAAAAAATTAATACATGGAAACCTTGGAATTAAAAATTTCAATAAACTCAATTGCAATAATCAAACTCACTGTGTTAATGTTTTGATCAGGTTTGGCCCTTAGGCTGTCCAATCGCAAAAGCAGTGTCCTCCGCAACCCCACACTCGGAATCAAACTGTTGAAGTCTACCTCTTTCAGCAGAAAGAGAAGTTCGTATGTGATATGATTATCTGAAAAAACAAAATTCACAAATAATAATTAAAACCAGGCGACAATAATATTCCATGTTAAAGTATTGCAAATTATTTGTGTACGTTAGTATTAAGTCATTAAATTAAAGAAACAACTTTTTTAAACTATCCCTTTTTACATTTCAAAAACGATTTTGCTAGTACCACCTCGATAAATAGTTTAATTTCAATAAAAATAAGTAAAGTGTCGCAAAGTAACAAAAAGTAAGTAAGGTTCTGGTTAGTATATATTACAGTTTGTATAATTTTCGATCTAACCTACTTTACCGCGTAATTTGAAAATAAATAAAAAATACTGAATTCATCAAGTTGCTATAACCGGGATCGTTCCTTACAATGTAAAAAGGAACAGTTTGAAACTAAAGTACAAGTAAATAAAGCTTCAAAAAATAAGCGGGTCAAATAGTGGTCATTTACCGGTGGAGCGTTGATTCGAACAATGATCGCTAATAACTTAGATTAATTTACGAATAAATATATGTAATAAAAATGATTTTATCTTTAGATTAATAAAATTAATAAATAAAATTCGTAGATTAATCTAAGTTATTAGCGATCATTCTCCGAGTCAACATGTCTCCTCCACAGATCAGACGTGAAATTTAACATTGCACAAACCTTTAAAAACGCCTACGAAATTGCCCAAGCCTAACGTGTTTAACAGTTCCTCAACTCGATGGTCGCCTGAAAAACCGTCCGTCATGTCTCCAACATCTGCCATAACTTTAACCTTTCCGCGAGCCTACAAACAATTTATCCACATATTAGAAACGTCTTTTTTAATAGACAATAATAAACAAATTTTAACTACTCTCTCTATTCTTTATTACTGCGTACCAGACCGGGTATATAGGGGGGTAAATGTGAAACAAATTTAGTATTGTTTGTATACCAGACGGATTATATCCCTTGGTCAAACATTACATTATAGTATGATTTATGCATAGAGATTATATAAGTGAGTGAAGTGTGACTTGAACATATGAGAGTTGATCTTTATTATTAACGGTACCGTCTTATCGATCAGTCGTCGGTTGTCAGATTTATCGTTGTTATTTACAATAGACAAGTACACTCCATGAACATGAATTAACAATTAACTTTTTTTAAAAGTAGTTCATTGAATTAATCGAGATGGTCAAACAGAAATCGTTTTCGTAACGTTTAAATAATATATACCGGACAATTAGAAATATGGGGGCCAAACAGAGAATTTATTTTGCGGCCTAAACCAAAGGCCGGAAAACGATACTATATTCCGTATAGTATATCAATAGGTAATAATAGTATATGAAGGCATTAAATCAGTAATACATAGAAATATAAAATATATAATATATATGTTGAAAGAACTTACTTGATAAAAAAGAAGGAAAACTTTCATCCACTTGAAGGTCCGATGACACAGAACGCAACACTTTAAAATTGATGTTTATGATTAATGTTTGTATATAGAACTATAAGAACGGAGGGAAGGTGAGAGGTAACAGTGAAAATGAATTAAAGGCGAATCAAAGACAAGAAAAAAAGGGGCGAGGGGTTTGCACTAGTCAGGTGTAGGCAGAAGACTGACCTGCTCCAAGGAACGGAGGCGTCATATAGTCGACAGTAGAGGTAGAGGGGGGGCNTGATGTTAGTCAGACACTTATTTGCACGCTATATCCTAGACTATTCTTCGGCTATATTCTATTAAAAAATAAAGTTAAAATTAAACGTGCCGCATACACTAATTATTGGCAGCCTATTTCGGTTCCGTGTCTGTCGGTCGGTCTGTCGTTAATTTTCGCGAACCAATACATCTTAAAAAATACTTGTCTGTGCAATATATTTCTCATATTGAGTATATAGAAACCCCTTGTTGACCTCTGTTTTCCTTTACCATGCGTGCAATGCAAAGGTCATCAAGCCCTTACAATAACGGGGATAAAGAGCTAAACAGTTTCTTAGATGTGTCAGTGCCCTAAAACCTAGGGAATTGTCTAAAAAATAACAACTTATACTTTCTAAATCTATATAATCTATAATGTAGAAACCCATAACAATAATCAGCTTCAAAATATGTTGAAATAATCCTTGCTATAACTGTTAATGCATTTCCCCTCTAAAGGAGACTTAGGACTCACAATAAAGAAGGGTAAAACCATGTTTATAGTGTTTCAGGTACACTAGCATAAGCATCAACAAATCTCAAAATGGCCACATAATCTCCCACACGACCCTTCAAATCTTAAGTACCTACTAATATATATTTTTCTTTCTCCATAATTTTTACTATTGATTTTAATATATCCCCTATATACTGCTCTGCTATTGAAAAAATAATTTATAATATTTGTATATTTATAATACAATAATATTTTTAACAAAACGCCTATACGTATAATGGTAATAATTATAATAATAATATCGTATTATTTTAGTATATAGACTCGTATTTGTAGTGTCGCTATCTGTATAACAATGTGTTTACAGAACAACATTACCTGTATACAATATCTGTATGTACAATATGTATAATAGTATATTGAACAATAGTAATGGAGTCTTACTGACCCCTGTGTGGAGTTACGTTAAAAAAAGTGTAAGGGTGTGTGTTGTGTTTGCGTGTGTGAGTGTGTGTTTGCACGTGTGAGTGTGTATAAGTGTGTGTGAGTGTGTGCAGTTGTGGGTTAGAGTGGGTTCTTCATAGAATGCATGACGCAACCGTTTCCCTTCTTATAATGAGGAATATTCAATTACGTATTACTCCTAAAACTGGAAAAATTTCATGTTGAATGCAACATATACATGCAGTAAACATTTAGCGTATAATACATGCTAACACTGATTGTAGTTAATTACATTTGAAACATAGACATTTAATCAAATATTCATATGCACGTCAAAAATGACCAACTATGCTGTTACGACATAGTTCTCAATTCTATGATACATACGTTACAGTGTATATGCAAGTGTGACGTTAGTTTATAAACTATGTTTAATAGTAATAACTATAATACTGAATTGTAGTTTTACTGATCTATGTATCATAGATTTCACTTCTATGATTAATTGTTAAACGTACATTTCATTCGATAATCACTTACAATTCATAGTTAATTTCATGTCACCGTTTTATAGTTAATAGTGTATGCCCGATTTTTCTCAGTGTGGGTTTAGCCAAGTCTCCCACTGTCCGAGTAAGTTCCACTAGGTCTAATTTATCCAGTGCAAGAACATGATGTTTATCTGTTCCTATCTCTATTCTCTTTCCCAAATCACTCTACACGTTTAAATTTAAATACCTTTTCTGACTTGGCGAATGCACACCACAAACTTAGATAATTCAAATAATAAATATTATTTTTTCATTTGAGCGTCGCAGCACAAGGATCCGAATTTGTATGCAACACTGCATTTAATTTTAGCCCCTTTGGGGTGTGAATTTGCCAAGTCAGAAAAGGTATTTAAATTTAAACGTGTAGAGTGATTTGGGAAAGAGAATAGAGAGAGGAACAGACAATCATCATGTTCTTGCAATGGATAAATTAGACCTAGTGGAACTTACTCGGACAGTGGGAGACTTGGCTAAACCTATAATCTCACTACTTTTTACGCGAGACTTGGCTTATTTTTTACACTAGGGTTTTTGTTGGGATTTCACTTTTTAAGTAATTTTTCATGGCCCCAAACAATTTTTCGTTTCCTATCTTTGTTCTTGTTTGATTTTTCTTAGATCTTTTTTCTTTCTTTGTTCTGGTAATCTTTCGTATAACTTCTTCGATCTGGAGTAAATATATTTATCTTTAATCAATACTGTCAAATAAAATTAAACAAATGTTCTCAAAATCACTTTTCAATTTTAAAATTCTCCACTAGGTAGCTCTAGTGGCGCTGTTTACAATTTTTAAATTATCTACAATATTTTGAATACGCGGTTTTTCTATTAGCCTTTAAAGGAACAAAGAACCAGATTTTTTCGGATTTTTTAATTTTCCTTTATTTGTACAATACTCTACCTATATACAAAATTTCAAGTTTGTAGGATTGTTAGAATTGCCTTAGAATTATGATGAGTGAGTGAGGGACGAAATAACAAAACTTTGGGCTCATATATCTTATGAACTACTTGGTAGAGGTGTGAAATTTTTATTTCCGGTTCAGTTTGTCATGAACTTTAAGTTAAAATTAATTTTATATATCTAAGTATCTTTAAAAGGATAATATAGGGGGGTCTAAATTGCCGTGAGTTGGTTCCAGTAAAGGATGGTACGGTGCTCGACTTGGCACTACCGTGCCCCCAGATTAATATAAAAAAATCTAATTTTCATTTATAAATTTTGAATTAATAATTTTAACTTAGTAACCAGAAGTATCAATTCAGTATCAACAAACTTAACCTTTATTAAATAACTCTTTCCATATCTAATGCTTCATTTATTATCATGGAATTATTATCCCCGAAGAGTGATGAAATCTGAGTAATGAAAAATATCCTATAGTTCTTTGATTATTATTATATCGTAGTAAATAACAATTTTAAGCATAAGAGCTTTTATAAAGAAAACAGTTTTTTGTAACGAACCAAAAAAAGTAAATAAATAAGCTAATTTGGAAAGTTCAGAGGGAAGAGTTTAGGCTAAACATAATTCGATTCGAAGCCGAGTCAAAAACTGTTGCTCAAGGCTTGTCTGCAGTTTTGAGCCTCTGTATAAAAGCTTCCCCTCATACTGGTAAGCTTCCAAAACCCCATGAAGAGGGAGAGGAAAAGCTAACCGCAAAATTTAAACCGCTAAAACTTGGAGCAAGTGCGGAAGGCCTTCCACAAATTCAGCTGGAGGCAGGTTGATTGTATTACAGACAACAAAGGATCGTTAGAAACCCACGGTCCCTAAGCTAAGAGCCTCCATATCCCAATATATATTGTGGTAACATCTCAACACACCCTGGGTCCTTTCAACCAAGCCTGCCCCTTGCCTCTTACCAACAAGACTAAAACCAGTAGCCTATTCTATCGCAACACCGACAACATTATGAAATTTCCCTCTTTCCTCTCTCCTATAAAACTTTTAACCTACCTCTCTTCCTCTTTGTTCCTGTTTCGAAATTAGCATAGTCCAAATTTCTCCTCTTTAAATAAAATAGAGTATTTCTCATAACGAAAGAGTTTAACCAAAGAAAAGGATGCGCCAACATATGAAAAACAGTCAAGTATTTCAACGTCGATTCTTGTTTTAAATTATTACTAGTAGTATGACCTCTAAAATTTTACTATATGTACTATATATTACATACATGCACACATATATTACATTGCTTGCATACATTATATTTTTAGTTGATGGAGATCCAAAAGAACTTTTACTTTTCCTTACCTTAAAGGAAAAGTATTGTTATGATATGAATTAATAAATCCGCAACCGAGATTCAACGAAATTATCCGTTCTGAGTATTTTTACTACGTTTTTATTAACTTGGTTTCTTGTTTGTATGTTTGTTTGTTTGTCCGGTACAAATTTTGCAATCGAATTTTAACTAACATCCTGAGTAGCTAGACATTTGAAACTTTCAGAACAACTCAGAACACGATGACAATGCATTATTTTAATGCTTTTAGTAATTTTTCAGCAAAATTTAATTCGTTTTCAGCAAATTTGCTGCATGGAAAGTTAGATAGGAAATAATCCGCAAGTTATTTTATTTGTTTTGTTACATCCCATAATATTTACAATCCTTCATTTTGACAGATTTCAAATTGAAGATTTTTTATAAAGAGGTAAACATTGAATGACAGCAAAACAGGAAATATTATATCGATTATATTATTTCAAATATATCGATGGCACGGTTTAAGAAAATTTAAAAACGTAGTATATAAAAAGTT
>KZ651724.1:19654-47660 GCA_001010745.2 Gerris buenoi
CTCAAATCTTAACTGACTAGAATGTGCCCCCCCCTAGACCTAGCCACTGGATACGCCACTGTTTCAAGCTACAGGGAGGACGCATAGTGAAAAATTCTGCCCTTGCCATTCACCCATGTTGCTAAGTATACAAAACTTTATAGAAATGGAAATTTTTTTAACAGAAAACTAATCCATGTATAATTGAAAAAATTAATATTTATATGCATCGATTTGTATGTTTATAAGTATCATCCATGTCAATTTAAAAAAGACAAAAAAAAACTTAGTAACGGTTTGGTCGTAGCTACGTCACAACTTAGGCAGACGAAATGCCAAACGGTCCTGATCTAAAACTGTGATCCAGAAGCCATCTCAGTCATTGCCAGATTACAATTGTTATTTATAAAACGTCAAATTACAAAACGCAATCTGAGAGAAATCAGTCGATTAAATTAGAAATCTACATTTTCTTAATTCGGTTAAAATCCCATTATGTAGTTTGAATAAATAAATATCTAATAAATGGTTTAAATTTGAAACAAAGGGGACGGAACCCTTCTCACCATAAAAGAAGCTGCTCTGAGTCAACATTGGCTGAGATGAAAAACAAACTTCCCATCTTCGACCTTTCTTCCACTGAAGAAATAAGTTGTTCCTGAGCAAGGTGCTTAGCCTGCATGCTTAGTAGAAGGATTACACAAATATGATCCTTAAATTTTGAAATGAAAACATAATGAAAAGCGAATTATAAACGTTATGGTGTTAAATTTAATGAATTGTAACAATGGCAAAACCATAACAATAAGCCATAAAAGTAACAGAAATAATGTAATTTATTCTGCTGCAAATTTTCAATGGTAAATCTGCTAGAAGAAAATCTGTGAAAAAAGGAATTTCACAGAAAAGAACTAGTTAGAATGGGATGGCAAAGAATTGAAATAGTAAAAAAGGCTATTTTAGATTCAGAGAGAGAAAAATCTAATAACATTGAGAAAAAAGAACAATCATAGCAATGGAAATCCTTTTTATCCAGCTTAAATTTCCTTAATGAAATGTTGAAACCAACAAAGCCCCTGATCTCTCTTGGGAAAGTAGCACAAAAAATGATGAATAAAAAAAGAAAAAAATAACGGCAAACTGTTTAGATAAATTTAAGTAATAAAGTAAATACAAAGCTCATTATTTAATTTATCTATTGTTTCATTTCATAAAATATTTTAAAAAATATATATAAAATTTGTGTTTAAAATTAGCGTTATATTCTTTAAGATCGCTCGCTTCCGAATGAAGTAAATTAAAAATAATCTACCAATGTCAACCTTGCTCATTTTTCACGCTCAATGATTGGACGAAGCGTTTAAATTAATTTTAGCTCCAAATTTAAGGGCGCTACCCCCAAAAAACTCTTATAAAACGTGAAAAAAAGTTATTTCTTGAAAACGGTTGTGACGATTACGATTAAAAAATTGTAAAATGTAGTCTATTTAATTACGAATCTAACGATATAAGTCATTTTCCCGGTAAAAATCCAGTTCTTGAGAAAATAGCTATAACGTGGATACGGAGACAGGCCGGGTTCGATTCCCCGCCGAGGAGAAGTTGTTTTTATGATAAAATTTGAACAAATATTCAATAATAATTAAATGTACCAAGGAAACATGGAAACTAATGAATTAAGGAAAACACTGGGTTACGTAAATATGAACTCGTCTTTGAGAAAGCCTGTCTGAGTTGTCTCACAACGATTTTTAGTAGGTATTACTGTATATATACTGAGGTACTATAACTAAAAATTTATTTTTCTTAGTAGTTATACTAGAAAATTGAATTTTCGTTATTATTGCGGTTAAAAGATTGTTAATTAATAAAACAGTTACACGTCTTTCGCAATTGCCGGCGTGCTTTATGTTTCCTCTTCTTCGTCCTCGTCTTCATCATTATTTTGGAAGGACTACTTAAGGAACTGATATTAAAAGCTATTTTCTCAGAAACTAGATTTTTACCGGGAAAACCTAATATACATATAACTTTCTCGAAGACGAGTTTATAATTACGTAACCCAGTGTTTTCCTTAATTTATTAGTTTTCATGTTTCCTTGGTACATTTAATTATTATTGAATATTTGTTCACATTTTATCATAAAAACAACTTCTCCTCGGCGGGGAATCGAACCCGGCCTGTCTCCGTATCCACGTTTAAAGCTATTTTTTCAGGAACTGGATTTTTACCGGGAAAATGACTTATATCGTTAGATTCGTAATCAAATAGACTACATTTTACAATTTTTTAATCGAAATCGTCAGAACCTTTTTCAAGAAATAACTTTTTTAAACGTTTTTTAAGAGTTTTTGGGGGGTAGCGCCCTTAAATTTGGAGCTAAAATTAATTTCTTCATTATGCCTCGGGATAGGATTTTTCTGAAAATGTATGCCAAATTTCGTCAAAATCGGCCCAGTAGTTTAGGCTCCACGCGTCTGCTCAGACGCTAGACAAACGACAGCCTGACGACGAACAGACATTCTTTAAAGACCTCTTTTTTGTACTCAGGGACCCTCTAAACGTGTAAATTCATAATATCTTAAAATCAAATTTTTGTGCCATCACAATACCTCCTATTTCTATGAGAAAGTAAACATGCGCGCTACCGCTTCTTCACACTACATCTCGAAAACGGTTGATTGTACGAAAACAATATATATAACTAAACTTGTAGGGAATACTGCTTTACGTAAGTTTTGTTGCAACTTCATAAGACCTCAGACTAACCGGAAGCGAGATCTTCACAAAAAACTGATTTTCATGACCTTTGCCTTTCGATATCTCGAGTCTGAGCATCTTAGACTTTTTTGGTTCTTCATTAGAACATCAAAACAAAGGTCTATGCAAATATTCAGCTTGCTTTCTCTCATTCCGCAGATGGGTCTTTTATTTACCTTATTTCCCTGGATTATATTGCTAAAAGGAAAACATCAATAAATTTCGCGATAGGAAGCTATGTCAGAAGAAACAGGTATTAGCCAATTATGTATTACTACTAACTAACAAAAAAAAATTAAAGTTTTTAAAGTCACACTAATGCTCTTTAAATCGAGTATTTTTTATTTTATTAGACCTACAACCAGAGTTGTTAAACATTAACTGGCGCAGCTGCCGTATTGATAAGAGACTGGTAATTAAATTATTACACCAATGGTTAATAATTATTGTATGACTTTCCAGTCTGATATTGGTTTTGACTGCGTTTACTTTCTCACTAATTTTATATTTTTTTAGCATTGTTATTTATTACTACATTACTACTAGGTTTCGAGGTTATCATAACAACCCTTGCTTGTACCTATGCTTTTGGTAGTTCCTTCGTCCGTCTGTCGCATCTTGGAGTACGCCTCCTGACCTTCGCTAGCTAGAAATTTGAAATTTAGTATACAAGTTAAACTATTTGGCCCAAACACAGGAAAAATATTGAAAAAATCTTTCAAACTTTCTTCGATCAGCAGGCAATTGCGAGCTGATCGCAATATTATATATTTTTTGTAATTATTGAGTGGGGTATCACGTCAAAGGTATTGAAATTTAGATCACAAATATCTGCCGCTTTTTCAAAATGCTGGCCATTTTAGTCCTGAAATAACAAAACCTAAATAACAAGACAAAACCTATAAAAGTCCCTCCCCCACTTCCCCATGAATGAATGAAAGCTTGTTATTTATATAATTAAAAGTTTTATTTGCTACATAAAACTAAATCCTTTTACTTAATTTTATTACCACTTCTAAAATTTGCATCTATTAATCTAATGTTATAATACTTCATTAAAATTCAATAAAGAATACTTTACAGGTAGTGCATATCTCAAGTACATAAGTAATGTAAAGTAAAAAATTACGTAAAATAGTAAATCTATTTAATATCTGAGAGAAATACTTTTAACTTGTTATACAACCTGATATTTTACCCAAGTTATTACCAAAATAAAAAATAAATAAATACAAAATATACCACATGAAAAGTTATTTTATGAATAAATTACATTGAAAGGAGATATATGGGGCTAAAATTTTTGAAACTTTGATAAAATCATATTCTTGCTTGCACCTTATAATATATTTTCAAGTAAATATCAAAATTAAACCTAACCAAAAAGTTGACAATTAATAATGAAATTCCACAACAAATTGCAAAGTTTGTTTGTTTGAGGTATTACTGTATATATACTGAGGTACTATAACTAAAAATTTATTTTTCTTAGTAGTTATACTAGAAAATTGAATTTTCGTTATTATTGCGGTTAAAAGATTGTTAATTAATAAAACAGTTACACGTCTTCAAAATCGGCCCAGTACTTTAGGCTCCACGCGTCTGCTCAGACGTTAGACAAACGACAGCCACACGACGAACAGACATTCTTTAAAGACCTCTTTTTTGTACTCAGGGACCCTCTAAACGTGTAAATTCATAATATCTTAAAATCAAATTTTTGTGCCATCACAATACCTCCTATTTCTATGAGAAAGTAAACATGCGCGCTACCGCTTCTTCACACTACATCTCGAANCAAAATAAAATAATACTAAATAAAATAAAATGGTAAGAAAAATAAAGAAAAATAAGAAAATATGCCTTGCGTGTTAATGTTGAAATATTTTTACTTGACTTGGGAGCAACTTTTCAGAAGTCTGAAAGCAAGCGATGAATATAAAGCCGTCATAATATATTAGGTATTGGAATTCAGGAGTTTCTTGCCTGATATAACTCACTTCCTAAGCCAGCTCCAAATGAGTTTTATAAGTTCAAGATAGCACTAAATGACTTTTCTCCTCATGTATCTAAAATATTATATAACTACGAAACTAATTTATAATAATTTTTCTTTATTAAATAATTTACAGTTAAAACTCTCTAACACGATGTTCTATTTCTGTAAGTCAAATTGCTAAAAGTCAAACCCTTTTCACATGCGTATTTAAAGGTTAAATTTAACTCGATTACTCAAATTAATAAAAGATTAGTCGAAATGAAATAGCCGGACGCAAAAAAGCCTGAGACGTTTTTTCTTCGAAGCTCCCAGAAGAGTGTACGCAATAACTCGAAATGAAATCAAACACAATCTAAGATTTTACAGTTAATTTAACTTGCATTAGTTAAAAATAATTTCTTCTAAATGATTTTTAAAAAAATAATAAAATGGGAAAAATGGCCAAAAAAATCGAAACTATACTTTTAATAGACGTTCATAAAGACCTTACGTACATAAATGCATTTGTCACTTATATCGGCCATATTTTTTACTCTCTCATTTAGGCCAACATTTTTTTTAATATGCTGGGAAAAAAATGTGTAAGAAAATAAAATAATAAATACATTTTTTTATTCCCTTATTTTTAAGACCTTTCAAGCGATGTATAGTAGGTCATTCTGACCGAAAACTTTTTTTTCATTAATTTGCCAAATTCAAAGCATAAAGTGAAACTTTCACAGACCTGAAGACAGACAGAAGACAAAAAATACGTGTGGTGTCGCAGGACACCGTGTAGGAACGAAGTTCCTTATGCATTTCATTAAATATAAATGATAAAATCACAGTTAGAGGTGGTTCCAAAATAAGTAAACAATACTAATTACTTATACATGGCGGAGTTAGAAAAGAGAAAAAATTAAAAGTAGCTAACTATTTGTACTAGCGGAGTTAAGGGAAAATTGAAAGAAAAGCTTTGAAGCGAGCGTCATAAAATAATGTATTGGATATTAAGAAAAAGTTAATAATAATTAATTTATAGTTAATGCAGATGGTTGTAGAGACGAAATAGAACTGGCCCCTCAGACTCCGTCGGGATATTACTCCAATAAAATATAATAAATAATCACAGGGAAGTACTTGCGTCCAAGTACTTTTTAGGGTTTTTTAGATGATTAAGCATACCCGTTATGTAATTATGATTTTTGTCTTCGATCTCAAGGGTCCCGGGTTCGATCCCCCAGGGGGTCACAATAATTTTTATCAGTAATAACGACATGACAAATTACATTTTTCGTCTCACCAGAAATTTTAGCAACAGCCAATCTGTTGCTTGGCTGTTGCTAATTGTAGGGGGGGGGACAATTTTTTAGGTACATTTTGATTTATTTAACCAATAAGCAAAATTTAAAAATGCATATATATATTTTTGTCCTACTCTTCAGCAGCTTTCATTTGATAACCAACTCAAAAATTCACCAGTGTCGGTGTTCGTTTTACTAAAAAAAAATACTTATATTTAAAAAAGTTGTTTATCTCATTAAATACATGAAGTTCGAATTTTTTCCCCGTCTTAAAATGCCAATTTTAAATTTGAGGCTTACGTTTACGCGAGAGCTGCGCGTGAACGCTTGGGCGGATAACGTTGTTAAACGAACTCAGCCTGGGCATTGGTATATAAAATGAACATGTATACCAAATTCAACTAACTCGTAATCTTTTACTCAAATTATCGTCATCGGTAGATTTCGTGTCGCTTGGTTTTGAGACGGTGATTTTGGTCGTTTTTCGGATTCACTCCTGGACTCCAAATTTATTTATTTATTTAATTTTTTTCATTCCTTTTCTTTTTCTTCTTCTGTTTTTTAATGCGGGACTAAAAACTTCGTTTATCAGAACGATCACCCTGGATAAGATCATTCCCTTACCTCCAATAAGCCCGGAAGCAAACTTTAATATTTAGATTCATATTTTTTCTCACATGATTGATCTCAAAATTTACATTCAGTTCAATCCATAATGTATGTATACTTTTATTTTCTAAAAAAAATTATTAAATGTTAGTACTTTTATATTTGAATAAAAAATATTGTGTATAAGACTTAGTTTACTCTTCTTTATGTACTTAGGGGTCTGATGTCGATCATAAATACGTAAAGATACATGAAAAGAAGTAAGAAGAATACATATGAACGTAAAAGAGACATTATGTAAAGGACAGAACTTATTCATGATGCCTGAAAAGACCAACTTTCACAAGAATGAATTCAATAGACGAATAAAAATAAAAAGGGACAAAGATTTTCACGGGAAAAATATTTCTTCAATAAACCGAGGTTGAGTTTCCTTAGGGTGTACCGCAGGGGTAGCCTCAGCACAAGTTCTATTATAAGAATAAACATTATTATTTTATAACCAGTAAGTCTAATTAAACCCCTCTGCCTCAAATAAATGTATTACCTTATTATATAACATCATACAATATTATGAAAAAAGCACACTTAATGAATATTAACAATTTAAACTGGTCAAAATAAAATAATACTAAATAAAATAAAATGGTAAGGCGTGAAGTCTCACGTAAAAAGGGTTTCGTTGGTGTTGTGAACAAAAAATAGTAAGGGGGAGGGGGGAGGGGGGGGGAACGAAAAATTCGATGTTTTATAAGAAAATGGCGCTGAAAATTAAACACTAACCCTAAGTGGTATATATATTTGTAATATACTCTTTAATACCTTTCATTTTATACCCCACTCAAAATTTTAAAAAAATATTTTTTTTCGAAGGACATGAATTATCCGCCATCTTGGATTTCCAGTAAATCAGATCAAATTATTAATCTTATTTTTTCTATGTCCCAGCAGACCGCACGTATTGCATATTTTTCTATATTTTTAATAACAGTGGAAGTACAATTTTTGGGGGGGGGACGCAAAATTTCCATGTTTTTTGAGAAAATGGCGCCGAAAATGAATCACTAACCCTAAGTGGTATATATATATTTGTAATCTACTCTTCTATATCTTTCATTTGATACCCCACTCAAAATTTTAATATTTTTTTTTCGCGCGACTTGAATTATCTGCCATTTTGAATAATAATAGTGTATTGCACTGTAATATTTGTTAAGAGACCGTGAAACTGTTTCAATAAACTGCAAGGTAGGAATGATTAAATATCTAGTCCTTATAATATGTATCTTCTTCGACATCAATTTATTGAAGTTAAACAAATAAATTTGTTTTTTAGGCTTGAAAATGGCCGGCGAGGCCGAAACGTTGCCGAAATAAAACACCTGTTTTAGTCTTTTCTTACTACCCTGGAAGGATCCATATTTTTAAGATTAAGTGAATAAAGGGTACCCCTACAGCCAATATACATAACAATAAACACGTTTCTATTTTACTTTTAGAGAAGTTTACTAAAATTCCGCCCAATGAATGGGTAATAATATTAATATTGATCGAAAAAGTTAGTAAATAAGGTAGTTTTTCCTGAAATCCGCCAAGTGTAAGCTAAGTTCTTTACAAAGTTATGGATCCACAAAAAATAAAAATAATAATAATTATTTTTTATTAAAAATTATTATTTATATAATTTTTTTGTTGCGTAATTTGAGGGTATGAAAATTAATATTATACTTTTCATGTAAGAAATTTTGTCAGTTTTACAACGAAACCAAAAGTTTTGTTTTATCATTTATACTTTTGGAGCAATAAGGGTTTTCATGAGGAAAGGTATGCGATCTTAAAAATTGACCTCGTGGGAAAACGGATGAGAATAGACCTATTGTTTATACGCCGTTTTTTGTAGCCAATGATGTTTAGAATCAGCCTATTTACTTTTGTACACATATCGCTAACCACCCTGTATAAGTAATATAGCATAGAAGTTGTCATATTAGATCAAATTTTAATTCCTCAAGGAAATATGAAAAGATTTCCTTCCATGTTTCCAGACATAGTTAACACACACGGAAAATTTGCAGTCAGAATACTCTTGTACACACGGTAAGATACTTATAAACATTTGCTTATAACATTGCTTATAAAAATTTATTGCCTTATGCTGAAAATATAGACGGTCATATATCATACTAATATTATCTACTTTTAAAAAAGAATAAATTTTCACGCTTGATGATACATAGGGGATAGAAAAAAAATGTATAAGATATATTCGAGGAAAAGAAGAAGAAATATAAATTCTCTCTTTTTTCGAAAAAAATTGGATTTTATCAAGAAACACCAGTTATGAAAAAGTTCAAAGTGCGTTCACTTTTTTATACATAAACTCGAAGAAAAAGTTTTTTTTTTTTTAGTATTGCGCTAGGTAGGAAGTTTGCCATCGGACTTTGAAGATTCAAAACCATATATTTTAAACTATGTACTGAGACAAGAAGAAAAATCTTACCGAAAGAAAACTTTGCAGAGAGATAGAGAAGGACAAGCAAACTTGACAAAGCAATCGCTAACTTTTAACATTTTTTTCTGTTTGTAAAAACCTTCTTAGCTCTTGAGGCACTACGAACCTACCAATCCTTGCAAGAGGAAGAAATAGAATGATAAAAAGTCAACCGGCATTTCACGTCTACCAGAAAAGTTAAATAAGCTACAATTTTTATTTTACCATTTCTTACCCCCCCCCCCTTAAAAAAAATAAATAAAAAAAAACTTTCACCTCTCTAGTTCTTTTTATATTGTTTTTATCACTTTTTTGAGGTTGCATTACTTTGCTTTAGACTTTATACTTCAACTTTCTAACACGAGACATTACCCACTATAAATTTACCCCTTATTCTACTTTTTAAAATAATTTTATCTCAAATATATATTTTTTTCGATTATTATTACAGATACGTTGTTACAAGAACACTAAAGACATTATTTTGTCTCAAATTGTATTTTTTCCAATTGTGGTAGAGATTTATATGAAAAACTATCCTAATAATAGCTCATTTCATTTTTTTCTGTTTTAACTTGTATTTTAAATCTACTGATTAATTAGGTATATAAATGGGGGACTCGCCAACCCTAAGTCATCCACTACATATAGCTTTATAAGCCTTTGCTGACCTAAATCATCAACGGGCCCGAGATAACTCACGGTTTTATTATTAATTCAAATTTATCAAAAGAAAATTGTAACCCGCAACAATTTTTTACTTTCTCATATAAAGAGAAAGTAATGTAATAGCGAAAATTCGATACAGTTTATTTTTTTATTTTTTTTTTAAATGTCCGTTTGTCGTCTGCGTCTGTGCTGATTTGAAATTTGACATAAATGTTCAGAAAAATCATACCAGAAATCAATAAATCAATTTTTTTTTTTTTTTTTTTTTTTTTTTAACACAACTACATCATTTCATGTTATAAGTGTTACAGATGATAAATGTTTTGTTGGCAATGAGTAACGTGAGAAAGGTAATAGTCCAGTGACTATTCCTTTCGGCTAGGAGAAGTTATTAAGGATTAATAGTTACACTTGTAAATATAAAGGTAAATGAATATTAGATGTGTGGTGAATGAAATTAAATTAAGTGGAGATTAACGAATAAAATTAAAATGTGACGAGAAGGTCTCTAGGCCACTGCCTCTTCAGGCGACGAGGTGGGTTATCTAGAATAATTTGGGATGCAAGGAGTTCTATTAAGGGATTGGGGTGATTATGTAGAGATTCGTGGAATGAGTGGTATCGGGATACGGATAGGTCTCGGACAAAAGGAACCTCGAGATCAGTGTGGAGAGTGATGTTGGAGTCGTAGAAGGGGGCATCTGTGATTTTCCTAAGGATCTTGGATTGGAGAGTTTGGATTCGACGGATGTTGGAAGGCTTGGTGCTACCCCAAACTTCTAGACCATAGGTCCAAGCTGGTTTTAAGATTACATTATAACTACGAAGTTTATTATTCAAGGTAAGATCAGACCTACGATCTAGAAGACGAAGCAGCAACTTGTATCGTCTTAAAATGTCCGTACGTTTTGTTTTTGTATGATGTTGCCAAGTGATTCTTCTATCGAGGAGAAGGCTAGGTAACGGACTGTGTTGGATTGAGGGATAAGAACTTGATTAAGGATGACTGGAGGACAGGTGCTATGACGAAGAGTGAAAGTGTCATGAACACTTTTCTGTTCGTTAATTCGTATCCTCCATTTCCTTAACCAAGGTTCCAGAAGGAGAAGGTGGCTATGGGTGTTATTAGATGCGGTTTAGGGTTTTTGTGGACAGATAGGATAGCCTTGTCATCTGCAAAGGTGGCAAGGACCGAGGAAGGATGTTGAGGGATGTCGTGAGTGAAAATGGAATATAGGAGAGGTCCTAAGATACTGCCCTGGGGTACTCCAGCACTTACAGGTCAGATGGATGAAAATGAGGATCCTAAACTTGCACGAAAATATCTATTAGTGAGAAAGGATTTAAGGATGAGGTAATATGTAAAGGGAAGGATGCCTTTGAGTTTCCAAAGCAGCCCAGCATGCCAAACCCTGTCAAAAGCTTGCGCCTCGTCCAGGAAGACAGCTGAGCAGTACTTTTTATTCTCAAGGGTGGAAGCAATGACATCAACAATTCGATGGCATTGCTGAACAGTGGAATGATGAGTTCGAAAACCAAACTGATGGTCAGGTAGGAACGGTTTAAGGATGGGAAGAAGTCTGCGAAGAAGGAGTTTTTCTAGGAGTTTTCCCATCACTGGGAGAAGGCTTATAGGACGATAGGATGAGGGGAGATGAGGAGGTTTTGAAGGTTTAGGAATCATAACAATGGTGGCGAATTTCCATTGAGTTGGGAAGTGAGTAGTTCTAAGGACGGAGTTGAATATGTAGGTGAGGAATAGAATACCTTTCTTTGGAAGGTGTTTAAGGATTTCGGAGGTAATAAGGTCGTAACCAGGGGATTTTCGAAGAGGAAGGTTTTTAATTGTGTAAAGGACATCTGAGGGATTAAAGGCTTTAGGAGGTGGAGATAATTGTAATGGATGCGAAAGGTGTTTATTAATAAGGTTTACGTGATCTAGATCGATTATTTCTGGGTGCGGGGAAAATAGATTCTTAAGGTGCTGTGCAAAGACGTCTACTTTTTCATTATCTGACTTTGCCCAGGAGTTATCGGATTTAAGGATGGGAGAAGGGATATTTTTTTGGGAAAGGATTCGTCTAGTCGCATTCCAAAGTGATCTGTCTTTGTCTGTAAGTTGTAGAGTAAATTTTCTAAATTTGTCTTCCTTATAGAGTCGCAGTAAGTTAGTTNAATTAATTAATTAAATTTAATTAATTAATTAATTTGTTAAAATGTTGTTGTATTGGTAGAGAGTCTATGTGCCAAGTTTCAGCTCGATCGGATAAGTAGAAGAGGGTTAACTAGCCTTCCAAAAATGTTGACGCCAGGCACCCAGGCACCCACTCCCCCAGGCACCCAGGCACAAAAGTGAAGTTAATATAAAGGATTTAAAAAATCGAATGATATAATCCGTTTTCCCGGGAAAAATCTAGTTCCTGAGGAAATAGCGTTAATCGCGGACGGAGACAGGCCGGGTTCGATTCCCCGCCAAGAATTTTTTTTTAAGATATATTTTGATAAAATGTACCATCATAATTAAATGTACCTACGGAAAACTAATTGCGATTTTTATTTATTATTTGAATTACGTTTTAACTTGAAATATTCATTTCATCTATCTTCATTTATTTAATAATTATTATTAAAGAAATAACTAAAAGACTAATAATTTTCCATGAGAACCTTGTTAGTTGTTAGGAAAAGAAGAACTGTTACAATACTTTAGTATTACGAAGAAAAAAACAACCCAAAAGCTGATTGTAAAGTGTTGATAATAAAAAGTTGAGTTGGTAAAGAAAGAAAGTTGTTTGAAAGTTAAGTCTTGTTTAAGTTTCTGAGCTAAAGCAACACTTATTCTAATAATATTGTCAAGATACTTGAGAAAGTGCTCGTATACACTTTATGCTTTAAGTTTTCTGCCACAAGACATTAACCACAATAAGTTTACCTTTTTTAATTTTAATTTATTGCCTGAGGTTTAAATCTTTATACTGTTAGTTAGTCTACTCATATATAATAAATTACAATATCACTAAAGAAATTTCTCTTAAAGTAATTTTAAAATTTGATTAATACTTAAACTATGGTTAAGAAGATATATTATAATACCCAATTTATCTTTATTTAAGATTTAAATACGGTTCAAACACCGCTGAAATAGCAACTGCTCAAAACAAAATCTTAATTTTCCAGGTAGTTTACCTTAATATAGAATAGCCACAATTTTGATTCTATCTCCTATTTATTTTTTCAATTTAATTTGAGTAACGACTCCACCACAAAATTCTGTTATTGAAGATATGGCATTTCTAGGCTATTCTAGCATTAATTTCATCCAGTTTTCAGTTAACATTTTGTTTGGCCATGGCTGGAAAAAAGTTTATATCTAGTAGCTTGTGTGGATTTTAATAATGGTGTTTTTAGGGTTTTGTAGATATGTACTTCTCAAAAGCTTTTTTACCTACTATTCAGGAAGTTGTAAATGAAAAGTTTCAGTTGTAAATGAAAGCTGCTGAAGAGCAGGACACTAATATATATGTGCTTTTTAAAATTTTGCATTTCATATTGGTTAAAAAAATCAAAATATACCCCAAAAAAATCCCCCCCCCCCAACCACTATAGTTCGGCTGGTGCTAAAATTTCGAAATAATTCATGCTAATACCTTATTGTGGCGCGATGAAAATTCCGGGAGTTCATCCAAAATTTTTAAAAATTGCCAATTTTAGTCGCGAAAAAGTGAAGTGCGCCCAAAATTTTATTTTTTTAAAATTTTGAGTTGGGTATAAAATGAAAGCTGCTAAAGAGTAGGACACAAATATATATATGCTTTTTTAAATTTTGCATTCCTTATTGGTTTATTACTGATAAAAAACATTGTGAACCCGGGACTCTTGAGATCGAAGACAAGAAATCATAATTTACATAATGGGTATGCTTACTCATCTACAAAACCCTAAAAAGTACTTGGACTAAGTACTTCCCTGTGATTTTTCTTTTTTTTATAACTACTATAGTTATTAATGTTATTAGGCAGCAAAATGGAATTTTGCTGACAAGTTTTTAAGTTTTAGTTCCGATAGGCTAAACCAATTTATTGCAGAGGCGAACCCGAGGCAGGAAATTTAATATTTTAATGACGAGGCGAATCCGAGTCAGGAATATTACATTTTGACTGACGAGGTGAAGCCGAGGAAGGAACATTTTATTTACCTGCTAAGGTGTAACCGAAGCAGGTAATCTTTAAACGAGTCAGGAATGTTACCTTGCTGCATAGTTACATACAATATTTTATCTACTAACGGCAAAAACCTTACACTAATTATTATAAAACCAAAAAAAAAGAAACCCTTATAGTTTCGTTCCTGTGTCTGTCTGTCTGTCTGTCATTCTGTACGGTTCCAATAACTTTTGAAGCAAAAGAGATAAAAGCGTGAAACTTACCAGTATTAAAGATCGTTTTGACGCGCACACAGGAAAAATCAAAAAATATATAAATATTTAACAGAATATTACGCTTAAATATATAAAAATGAACAATGTGGGAGTGCTTATATCTAACCTGCGATGTAGTAAAATTTTCTTAAAATGTTACAGCCTGTTTGTTATTTTGCTGACACTTTAAACTTTTGCTGACACTTTAAACTTTTGCTGACACTTTGTTATTTTGCTGCGTGTTTTTTTTACTTGTTACAAAAGAATCAAGAAAAATGGCATTTCGCAGATTGAAAACTGTACAACAATGCTTTAATTTTGCTGCCGTGAGTAGATAAATAATATTTAAGCCAGAAAGAAAGAGAGATAAAATAAATATATATATATATTGCTTGATTGCATCAAGCCGCAAAAATTATTAGTTTCCATTCAATATTATATATTTTTTTAAACATCTTGACAATTCAGAGAATGGTGTAACGTCAAGGAATTCTTGCTTAGCTTAGCTACAAACATCAAATGAAAAAAAAACTCCAACACAACTAGTACAATACTTTCTACTTTCTTATATACTTATAGAAATCTGTGTCAATCTTAGAACAATGTGACAATCAAACAAATGGCAATAGTCAATGGCAAGATTTCTCAATCTTTCTTCGCACCCCAGCTAGGAATCGAACCCTACCTCACACCCTTTGCGTTTACAGCTTTCCTCAAGAACTAGAATTTTCCCGAAAAACTACTAATATGGTTAGATTCGTATTTCAATAGACAAAATTATAATAAGTTATTTTAAAGTATGTGTTAAAAAAATATGATTTTCAGGGTTTATAACTCCAATTTAATCAATTAATTGTAAATATTCTGTTCCACGTGGGCACTTGGGCACCTAAGTTTAAGTGATCATACACCAATGGAGGAGGACCTTTCTATTTCAGTGATGAACCACTGGGGACACATCTACTACGAATTCCTTTTTATAAAGAAGGATAAAGTTTAAAGCTGAAGGTTCTTTGAAACATGAGTAAACTTAGCAAAACAAAGGCCTGTTGTCTCACCGACATACAGTGGTACTCTGAAAACCTTGTCGACCTCGTGACCAACCATACGGGACGCGGCTTCTCAACTTGTCTCCCGACAGCGGGTTCGTATTACAGTTGAATGTGCTCACCGTAAAGAGGGAGCCGTGTGTACCAACCAGCATAATGTCGGTATTGAGCTAACATTGAGAGCGGCGACACCTGTGCTTGGACAGAGGGTAAATCCACCCGACTTCGGATGACGGATTTATGGAAAGGGAAGGTTATAAAATAATAATTGCTAAACAGGTGGAAACAGTCCAAGGGCGAACAATCTGCTCACTAAAAGCTCTCAACGCTCAGGTGATGATGTGCGTTGTAAGCTTAGCAACGAGGCACTCAAAATTAAAATGGTTAAAATATCATATACATAAATGTTTTCACGCAAAATAAATTCGGGCGAACATTGAGACGTAGAGCAAGGCAGGGTAGTCCTACACCACACGTGGACTACCCGTCGCTAGTGGATCTGCCGTGGCACTACAGTCTGTTGACGCTTAGGCCTGCCACTGTACTCTTATTTATACCTTTAAACATATAGAGCGAAAGTAGTGTCCTATTATTAGAATAACGTCCATATAGAAATCTCCATCGAAACAACTAAATTAGTCGTTTTAAATAATGAGCAAATTTTCTTTTTTAAGAGAAAAATTTCAAATTTACATAATTCTAACTAAATTTAAATTTTTAAAGCAGAAATTAGGTAAAAAAAGTCTTTAGTGTCCTAGCAACAACCTATCTGTAATTATAATAATAAAACACTGAGGTAAAATTATTTTCAAAAGTAGAAAAAAAAGGGTAAATTTATAGTGGGTAATGTCTCGTGTAAAAAAGTTTTATGCTTCAACTAGTCTAAAGCAAAGTAAAGCAACCTCAAATAAAAAGTGATAAAAACATTTAAAAAAAATAACTAGAGAGGTAGAAGTTGTATTTTTAAGAAAAACCGTGAGTCGAAAAAATTGTAGCGTATTTAACTTGTTTTTTTGGTTGACTCTTATTCATTCTATTTCTTCCTCTTGGTTTGCAAGGCTTGGTAGTTTCGTAGCATGTTAAAGCTACGAAAAATATTACCAACCAAAAGAAGTAAAAAGTTAGCGGATGCTTTGTCAAGTTTTCTTCCCATCTTTCTACTAAATTTTATTTTATAAGATTTTTCTTTTTGTTTCAGAACATAGTTTAAATATAAGGTTTAGAACCTCAAAAGTGTACCGGTAGGTAAACTTCCTAGCGAATGCAATACTACATTTTTATTATTTTTTTCTGCAAGGTTATTAATCAAATAAAATAATGAACGCACTTTGAACTTTTTCATAACTGGTGATTCTTGATAAAATCCAAAAGAGATTTTTTTTTTTTCTTTTCCGCGAATATATATCTTGTACTTTTATTTCCAATCCTTTATGTATCATCATCAAGTGTTAAATCTATTCTTTTAAAATGTAAATAGTATTTGTGGGATATATGACCCTCTACATTTTCACTATATAGTAATAAATCTAAAAGAAAAAATGTAAGTACTGCTCTGCAAGTTCAATGGGTTCTCACTAAAAAAATAATCTTACTGCAGGATAAATTTTTGTACAAACTAAATTATAGATAACGAAGAGATTCTATGGTGCAACTGCCCTTAAAGGCCTATACCTGCCAAAGGCATAGGCAATAATAGGTAGATCCCTTAATTACCAAAAAAACATATGCAGTTACTAGGTGGATTCCTGTACTTCACTACGGAGTGTATTTTTTTTAGGGTCCGTAGGCAAAAGCCAAGGACCCTTATATTTTTGCGCGTGTGTTTGTCTGTCCGTCCGTCCGCCGCATGCTCTCACGGCTACACCTTTCGTCCGATGACTTTGAAATTTGGAATTCCACAAATGTTAAAAATATAGCGATTTAAAAAAATATTTTTTAAAAAAGTTTAGGGTAAAAAAACTTCTTTGGTTATAACTTTGATATGATATATGATCATGTTCATCACTTTGTATCAATTGAAAGGGATTGAGGAAATCCCTTTTGTATAAGCTGTTTACGTCATAAAAGAGCGCTAACTTCCAAATTTCAATGTTCCAAGGCATTTAGTTACGGATATATTGTCATGTCAAACTTAACATAAGAACAAACACCATCTTAAATCAAGCTGGTGAATCGCAAAAAAGGACCAGTGAGGGGTTCCAGAGATATCGCTATAAGCTAGTTATTCGGTCATTTTATACAACCCTTATTAGCTTCCAAGCTTAAGTAACGGAAGCTATGAAATTGTTAAGAAGATCGAGAATACATCATATTTTTGGCAGTCTCTCATTGTGTTCAGAATTATTGCGAACCAAAATATCTTCTACAGTACTCTTCTGATTTAATTGAATTAGGATGGTAGGTCATAAATATAGCCCATTGTTGTTTTACTAGATAAATTAGACCTAGAAGAACTTACTTGGACAGGGGGAGACTTGGCTCAACCTATGATGTCATACACTTTTTTTTCAATTGATTTTATTGGAATCGCCTGTATTTTCTTAAGTAATTTTTCGTTTCTTACGCTTAAATTTAAAATTAATTTTACACATCTAAGTACCTTTAATAAGATAATTGAGAGGGTCAAAAATGCCTTGAGTTGGTTCCAGTAAAGGATGGTACGGCTGTACTCTACTTGGCGGGGAAACTGCCGTGCCCCCAGGTCTAGAGATATTAGTAAACAAATTAAAAAGGGCCCATTTTCTCAGATAGCATCATAGCTTCCACCAGGACTTTTAGGACACTTAATATATTCATTTACTTCTTACTTAAACATACTTAAATTCAATCCTTTTTCTCAACTTTTTTTATATTAACACTAAAATCTACTTAAGTTTCTTACTAAGTAGACTTTTTTTCTGTAACTTAGTAGACTTTTTAGTAGACTTTTCTTTTAGTAGAGATTTTCTTATTGAAGGTGCTTAGATGAGTAAAATTAATTTTAAATTTAAGCCTAAGAAACGAAAAATTACTTAAAAAAAGAGTGAGATTCCAATAAAAACTATTGAAAAAAAAGTGTTGTACATTTCTAACTCATTCCCGATTTATAATTAATTTTATACCTCTATCAAAAAAAAAAAAAATAAACAAAAATAAAAAATAAAAATGAGTGGTACTTAAAAGAAATAAAGTAAGATGAAATTGTTTCATTGATAAAAACAGTAAATGAAAAACGGTTTTTTTACAAGTGTTTTTTTTTGTAAATGTATAATGGCAGTTGACTTTTTAACTCACTAAAAGTGAAGAAGATGCTAATTTATTTACAAAAAAAAAAAATAAAAATAATAAAAATAAAAAATAAAATGAAAAATTGATCCTTTATCAAGATACCCCCTCTATACTTCTAAAAGTATTTATTTTTATCTTATTTCAGCTCCCTTAGTTAAAATATACGATATGAAATGCTAATGTCCAGCGTTTCGCCACTAAGAGCAATATTATAAATTCTGCACAATTTTTACTGCTTTGAATTTCTTTTAGGATATTTTAAAAGATGATGGTTTTGGTATGAAAGAACATATATTCTTATTTTATTCTTTTTTTTCGAAAACACGCTGAAAAACTCCTAATGTATTATCTAGCGTAAAATGTATTATTCCTTAAAAAGGAAGTAATATTAGTTTGATATATTATCCTATATATTTTCACCATATGGTAATAAATTAGAACTGTGTTTTCACCATTTCTTAAAGAATTGTCTTAAAAGTTTATGTTTTTATGTTTTTAAGTTTTTATATTGCAATTAACTGACGATAATTTTTCCGTCACCAGGTGGTATAATTGATGTATATTTCACCATCTTGCTTAAAGGTGCGAATTCTCTGGTGCGGGACTTCCCAGAAGTTGACGCTCGACGTGACTTTTATTCGTCGACGGTCGGAACGCACGGCTATTTAGGGGAGGGGGTGTCATCTCTGCTGCGGTTCTAACGTCCACCTCTTTTAGTAGAGATTTTCTTATTAAAGGTGCTTAGATGAGTAAAATTAATTTTAAATTTAAGCCTAAGAAACGAAAAATTACTTAAAAAAAGAGTGAGATTCCAATAAAAACTATTGAAAAAAAAGTGTTGTACATTTCTAACTCATTCCCGATTTATAATTAATTTTATACCTCTATCAAAAAAAAAAAAAATAAACAAAAATAAAAAATAAAAATGAGTGGTACTTAAAAGAAATAAAGTAAGATGAAATTGTTTCATTGATAAAAACAGTAAATGAAAAACGGTTTTTTTACAAGTGTTTTTTTTTGTAAATGTATAATGGCAGTTGACTNATACCTTTACATTTAAAGAATATAATAAAATACCTTTACTACTACAACAGCGTTTTGCAAATGTAGTAGTATAAATAAAAATTAATTAGTAAATGCGTGTATAGATATAAATAAATAAAAAATGTAATACAATTAATTGGAGCACGTGCTTTGAGCCTTCTTTCTGTTATATGTATGTTATTTTTGTGGCCCTATCACAATACTTTCTCATATAAATGTAGTATATAAGAAAGTATAAAAGTAACGTCGGACGTCCCGACCGCTGGAAATCAAACCACAACTGATCGGAGGACGTGACTTCTGCACCGCACGACCGTCGGGCGGTCGGAACGCACCAGAGAAGACGGCTCCTGCCGTTTTACCTATGTTTTGACTGGCCTGCGTCAGGTTTGATTCGGGGCATGTGAATAAAAGTCACGTCGAGCGTCAACTTCCGGGAAGTCACGCAGCAGAGAATTCGCACCTTAACATTGTCTGACACCAACACCTACATGTTCTCGGTGTTCAAAACATCATGACAGTAAACACAGCACATGAAAATATAACTGCGAGGAGTATAATAGCAAGGTTTCGGAAGCACTGAGAGTAAATCTATAAATATACAATTAAAGTTTTGTCTGTACATTGGTGAGAATTGAAAATTTTTTGGATACTTTTTTCTTTATACTATGTTTTTTATGATCCTATGACTTTTTGTCGTATATCGTTATCGGTTCTACCCTAAATAGAGCTACATTTTATTTTTTGTAAGAAAAAATTGACTTAGAGGTCTTATGGCGTCTGCAATTGTTGACCGGTTTAATTTCTGATTGGGGTGCTTAAACCTCACACTAACGCTCTTTACATTGATTATTTATTATTTTGTTAATTTATTCCTAGAACTAGAGTTATTAAATATTTACTGGTGCAACTGCCGTATTGATAGAAGAGACTGGTAATTAAATAAATGCACCATCATGTTTGTCATGACCATCATGATTCTTCACAGTCTAATTGGTTTTTATGACCTTTTTTCCTTATTTATTATACCTTTTTTAGTATTTGTTTCAATTACTATACATATTAATTAGTTTCTATTGGCTATTTTTTAATTACATGACAATAGGAAACATAGCCACTAATACCTAGCATGAGCCTCGCGCGGAACGCGGGGTAAAGGCTAGTCAAATATAAACACTCGGCTCTGGATAATACTCGCCCTCGGTATCTTTATCAGTTGGAACAAATAGAAGAAAACATTATTACTAAATATTAGAAAACATTATTGTTTAAAAAAATACCGATAACATTAATAGATTACATAATTACAATAATTATGAATATTGTAATTAATAATAATATTGTAACAGAAATACATGTTCGAATTTAAAAGAATCAATAATAGCTACGCATAGTTTTTGTAACTTTATTTCTGAAAATCAAATAGAAATAGCTTTCATACAACAACCTTAAACTAAAAAAAATGAAATATGGCTTTCCAAGAGAATATAGCCTTTTTTAGGAAGGTCAAAATACAATTAGAGTAGCAGATATAATTATATCCAAGCGTACAGCTGTGTTCCTTCATTCACAGGTTTGTAGTGAGGATAAGGTTACAGTAGAGATTCTGTTTGGACCATATGATTTCTTTGCTTCCAGTCTTTATCACCCTAACGATAAAATCTGATAAAAACCGATGAAATTATTACTTGTGGCTCGTCTAAATTTCTTTTAGCTTTTGAAAATTCTAGGTCTAAAGCTAAAACAGCTTACCACAACATAGTGTGACGTCACCACAAACAACCGAAGAAGTCTGTTTAAAGACTATATCATATCTCTAATTCTCATTTTCTAATAATGAAGATGTCGGTTTAACATTATTTGAAACAATTAGAGGTATTAGTAGTATAAAAACATGGCAGTTTCTTCTAATAAATTACGACCTTTAATTCATGCTAGGAACATTTCATTATAGAGGAGAGCCTGTCTGATTATAAGTTAATAATTTTTGAGGCAGGGGATCCAAAGAGATGTGAACCATGTATATCAAGTTATAAATTTATTACTAAGCGTGCTGACTGGCATTAAGTTCATCAGTCTTTTGCAATCAAATTAAGCTCTATGCTTCCCTTTCCTCACGATATATCTAATTTAGATTCCAGCATGGCTGATTATATCTCCGGCTTGCCTTAACAGGAATGCGAACCATTTATTGAACCCTTTCTTACAAAATAAAATATTCTTGTTATCGTGGAATACCTGTAATTAAGCACGATAAGAATGTAAGATTTCCGATATCAGTGAGTTGGTGGAATGAGGATATCGATGCAACCAGAAAGAAAACTGCTTTACTTCGGCGTCGTTTTCAAAGGCATTATGAAGTCACTAAGATACTTAAAATGCCCTTAAAATTTATATAATAACTCCCTTACTTACTTCAGTAACGGGATAGCACTCCTTGGGTTAAAGTGAAATCTATTTTCGCCGAAGCATCTAAAGGTCCTGTGTACTGGATAATAATGTAACTCTCTTCTTAAATTATCGTACTCTACTCGTTCAGATGCTTTAGTTTTTCCGGATGATTTCTTATTAATGATTGCCGTGAAAAGCACGTTAAAATTAAAATTAAAGCAAAAAATATTGCCCTAGAGGTCTTGGAGTATTGACCTTATTCCAACAATATCAATTTTAATAAGCAAAAATCCAAGGTTTTACACGTGATTAAAAAGTTGGAGCCTGGTTAAATTCCAGTTAAGCTTGGTAATGAAACACTCGAGTAAGTAAATCCGTTATAACATCATGGGGTTATCATTGAATGGACGCTTCCTTAGGATCATCATATCGATTAAGTAGCAAATAAAAGCCTTCGAGTGGCGAACCAACTGTCTAGAGCTACCAATGTTTATTTGAGTAAACTTAGAACGGGGGCAAACATTAATTGCCACCCGTTTAATAAACGACACAGGACAATCTCTTACAATGCTTCTTATGTTACTGCTGGTATCATCCCAATCTGTCATTTAGCTGAAAAGTTATCTACATTACACTTCTTAAAATCAGTGGGCTTTTTGGAGACAATGGATGGATCCCTTCTTAACAATCTAGTAAAATGCCGTTTCTGGAAGCATCCTGCTAATTTTAATCAAATAAATAAAAGTATAAGTCATCCCTAAGCAGCTATGAAATATTTATAGATGGTAGAAAGGAAAACAAGTATGTAGGATGTGGCTTTGTTGTTTATCACAATGAAGGAGTATTGGCAGAGTAAAATTTTCATTTAGCTGGAGCTTGCTGAAATAATCAAGAAGAACATTGATTTTTTTTATTTATTTGGAGAGATTTACTCCATCTGATCACTCTGCATGTATCAATACAGACAGTAGAATTATCTTGGAATCTCTCAATAATTATATGTACGCAAATAATTTTCCGTCAATATAATACATCAGGTACAAATTAATACCTCTTGATAATTCAATTGAGGTCTATTTTCAATGGGTTAATGCCCACGTTGGGATTGATGGTAATGACCGAGCTGATTTACTTGCGAAAGCTGCTTGTCATCTTCATACTAAGACAATTTCATAAGATGTGAATACAAATCATTTTTCGGCAAATTAATTCATCGGCTTTCCTCTACGCTGAAACGAGTTTTTGTTTTACATTGGTAATGAAATAATGAATGAAATTAATTTTACAAAACATTATACAATTAAAGATGTTGCGAATAGGAGTTTCGACTTAACATTCTCTTTTCTATTCCTTCCATTGTCAGTAATCATGAATTCTTATCAATTTTGTATAAGAGTTTATACGTTTATTGACCATTAGACATAAGTTGGTTTAACTTTGTAGTCTTATTGAAACTTTCATTACAAGTTTTTCAACTAGTCTCATATTAAATATAATAGGCATCGCGTGGCTCTATTGAAGCGAGCGTAATGCAATAAATGTTAGATAGTTAATCAGAATGAGTTGATGGTTAATCAATATGATTGTAAGAATAAGAACCGTGTAAGGGGGAAGAAGGGGTTTCTATTCCTTAACTCACCTACACGTCCCGGCCATTCTATTTAATCTATATAAAATGTACCACATCGTAAAATGTATTAAGTTGAAATTTTACATGCCTCATTAAATTCTGCTTTAGACGATGTATATGAAGTTTTATTAAAATCGTTGATTATTGTACGATTATTGTAGTGATATCTATATTGCGGCCAAGTCTGTTTTATACCTCATTCAGAAATTGACCAAGTGTTAAGCAATCAAAAAAGCAGAGCAGTCTTGCTCATGAAAGTAGGAGTAAAGTGAGGTTATAGACTAAAGAAAGAGCAGAATTTGACCCCAATGTTGTAGATATCACTACTTTGATATGCTTACTCTTTTTTGGAATAAGTCACGAATTAAGCCTTTTTTTTCTTCACTCATAGGTTTTTGTTACGATTTGATTATTTAATAGAATTTAAAAAATGACTAGGGTTTTGTTTGCTCTATTTATATTCTCAAGTTACTGTGCAATCCTGGCTTAGATTTTGATATTAAATTGCCGTAGTTAAGCTTACTGATTTGTTTTAAAGTTTGCCACGGTAGAGTTGCTTTACCTTCATCAACTTATCCAAGAGAAGATTGAAGCTCAAACTAGCGGCCAAACCATGAATCACTCATCCTCGGTAAATAAGCCTTATAGTTAGTTAGGGCTATTTGCCGCGCCACCGCGCCACCTATCAAATATTTGACTAGGCATCTCAAAAAGCCCCGAGGAGGAGTTAATTTCGGGGGAGTTTTGGAAGGTTCAATTTTGATCCCGTCCAACGAGCAACAACCTCCACCGGTCTCAAACCGCTAATTGCTCCTTACCTCATTGTGACTTAGAATAATACGAGTGGCTACTTTACAGTATTCCCATCGGTAGTAGTAGTAGTAGTACCTACCATCTGATCTATTATTTACAATTAAACCGTTAACTAAATTTAACATCTTCGAATTTCCTAGATATTTTAGAAATAGTTAAGTTTCACAAATAATCAAAAGATCCTATTTAAACAGTACGGGTTCTGATAACGTTTTAAGGTGTTCTAAATTAAGCTAGATACTTTAGAAGCGACTGTCTGCATCAGAATAAATATTTGTAATTAACCGTTTTGCTTGTTCGCTGAAAATAGGACAGCATGGGGATTAGTAATACAGGAAATTCAAGGATTTATACATTATTGTTAACCCCGGACTAGTTTTGCCTTAGCTAAGTCTGTTGTTTCTATATTTATAGGTTAATGTTCTCAGTAAAAAGAAGTATGAGTTAGAATTAAACTACATAGTTTAGTTTGTTCTTGGGTGTTATGATAATAAATTAAATGTGCAAGTAGAGTGGAAACGAATGAATATTGAGGATAATAAATGTCTCGCTATGGGATGGAAATGCAAGTGTACTGTGTACAGGGGATGAGTTAGAGCCTGGACTACTGTATGTTGGAGTGCAGTCAAGAGTAGAACACCTATCAATCTAGCCTTGCCCCTTGCCTCCATCCAGCTCCCCTCCCACCTATACATCACTATGCACCTCCCACAATAAACAATTACAATGGAAAAACATAACAGAAAAACAAATACTACCTCTCCCTCTACGTTTTCTATTAAACGTTCCTCTTGTTTACAATCGTATAAAGTAGTACGTATATACATTCTAACAAGTATAAATCTAGGTTTTAGCTGCCCTAGGACAGACAAAGTATCGGTTTCACTATCGTACGGCCTAAAGAATGGACTCACTTATATAAAATAAGTTTAGATCTTTCAGGGGAGAATTTAATCTTTCCTCCACTTTAATCTCTCTATCTTCTCGACTCAAGATATATTAATCTCTTTAGGGTACACATAGATATAGTGCCAAGCACATATTTAAAACGTATATATTTAAACGTACATATTTATTTTATGCCTTCTCAGCTTTCTGCGAGATCTTCATATGATTCTACTAATATTGTCTTACGTTTTCTCACATAACCACTAACCCAGCAATTATTTTGATTACTGTACATCAGAAGCTCATATTTTAATCGTTCCTTCTCATATAAGCGACTAGCCATTCATAAATTATAACGCATCAAAAATGTTTCTTTTAAGTTTTTTTCTTTCCACGTCCTTTTAAATTTTCTTAATCCAAAAACAGTAGTGGATTCGTCTCGGACTATTGACCTTACCACGACTATTAAACCGAAATCTTATCATTGCGACTTAAAATGTACAAGAATAATAGCATTCTTGCCTTATTTTCTGCCATTAACTTCCACGACATAGTAAGTTTTAAAAATGACCGGTTAATTTTAAAAATAACCAACGGCTAGTGTTTAATTAAGCACGGTTTAATCAATTCACTGATAAAAAATTTGCCACCGAGCAACTATAATAAAATAATTGTTTGTAAAATACAGAACAGATATTCCTTATATGCCCTGTTAATAAAGAAGGGTCTCTGATATTATTTATATTACTCAAGTGTACACGATACTTCATTTGCTGTAGAAAAACATTTTCTTAATAAGTTTATGTAATTAACTCAATACTTGGATATTAAGTATTTAACTATATTTAATCTCTATTTAGAGTACACTCTAAATTTCTAAATAATTTGAAATTTACCTGGTTCTTTAAAAGATCCCAAAAGAGTTAAGCATTTCCTCACCTGTAACAAAATTAAAAGAAATTAATAATTTTAATAATAACTCTAAACAAATAAACAAGACCTTAAAATCAATTAACCCAATAATAATTTTATCCCAAGAGCTTGTAACTGGAAATTTTCATTCATACAATAAAAATTATGAGTTCATATAGTGAAGAATGAGAAATAAGAATTACTATAACCAAGATGAACGTGTGCAGGATAAATAAAAAGAGAGAATATTAGTATGGTAAGAAAGTAAAATATTGTTTGTTGAATGCATTAAATCAAGGAGGTGGAATACTTGTAAAATCTAATTTCTCTTGCGCCCAAATTCTCTATTCTCTCTATAATACAGTTTTCATGGCACCGAGGCTCTCATCGATTTTTCCTGCTAATAAAAACACCTGCCTCCCTTCCACATTCCACATGCTTCTCTTCATATATCAACCTAACTAGGCTTTTTTGAGGAAAACAATTGTTTTGATTTAAAGAATAACTAATCAAATAAAAAATGAATAGGACTGATTTTCGGAAGGTTGATTCAAGAAGCTATTTCAATAGCCCAATATTTTCTTATCATTAGTATAATATAATATTCTTCTATAATAAAAGATGAAGAAGAGGACCACTCTCTACAAGAATTGTTCTCTTTATTTAAACGAGGGATTCAATACAATTCAATTCACTTTTCAGATAAACAGTATGTCCACGTCCACTCTCTAAGTACGAAGAGAGAACATTTGCTTAAATGACGATGAGGAAGTCCACTCACTAAAAGTGAAGAAGATGCTAATTTATTTAAAAAAAATAAAAATAAAAATAAGGAGGAAGACGAATTAAAAAAAAAGGAAATTGGATAATTTATTTTCTTTAAATAAATTTACCCTCGGAAAAAAGATGCAGATAATTGTCAATTACAAGGAAAAGTTTCTTTTCAAAATTTTGAGATTTTTTTATTTATTTTTTATCCACCTCCTGATTTTCTAAGAAACAAGAGGTGGATAGTGTATAGACTTTTTTTATCTAGTAATCTATAGACTAGATTACTAGATAAAATGAGATTGTTAAACTAAGAGCCAGAAGGATATTGATACTACAAGAGTCAAAGTATATCTAAGAGAATAAGGATGAGATCTCTGCAAAAAGATGGGGAGTTTCATAGCTGTAAAGTCATTAAGCGGAAATTACAAAAAAAAAAAATAATAATAATTATAATAATCCAGATACTTGAACAAATGTATTATGTTCTTACTTACAGTGAATGAGAAAATAATGAATAGTGCAAGAAAAGAATCTGTTATAAATTTTAGATTATAAAATTGGGCTTAAATACGAAGCTTGCTTTATTAAAACCACAAACATCCCTCTGGTAGAAAACATTTAAAAAATGCTCAGCGGGATCGAGTAAAACCACGCTTAAATGTGGTTCCTGGGATAAAAGATTTTTTTTTAAATATAAAAATCGACAACACAAAACGGTACATTTTGAGTCGGGCAAAAGTTTAATCTCGGGCACCAACATAAAACTTTTTGGGAGTAACAGAGTGGGTTTTAAATTTAGATTCCTACAATTGGAAGTTGGGTATGTGGATCCTGGTAAGCTTGCATAGGGTAGGGACAGAAACTAGCAAATCTCAGCTTAACACAGGACCGCCCTGAAGCACAAATAACCGGCAGCGTTTTATTACGGAATAATACGAAATAGTAAATCGACTGTTTTCAGAACAATCTAAAGCCTCGAGCTGACATATTCAACTCACCCTTTTGTCTGGATTTGTTAGCTTTATATATATAT
>KZ651724.1:94359-114901 GCA_001010745.2 Gerris buenoi
TAAAATAAATGTTATAAAAATAAAAAATAAAATGTTATGCTGCCACCCTAAATAAAATAAAAATAAAAAAAAAAAATAAAAAAAAAACAAAAAAAAAAAAACCCACAAATGAAAAATGCCTATCAATTATCAGATCATTACTTACTTACTTACTTAGAGTAGTTCTACAGCCCGGTGTGGGCTTTGGCTTGTCTCGTGATTTGCCTCCAATCATTCCTTTTCTTTGCTACAGATCTCCATCCTCTTATCTGTAGTCTCTTTAAATATTCTTCTACTCATATTGCTATGCACTCACCATTTTCCCATATTGGTCCGCAGATCCGTCGTACAACTTTGCGCTCAAAAACTCTAAGTGCTTTTTCATCGGCTGTTGTCAGGGTCCAAGAATCGGCACCACACGTCACAACAGGCCGTACAAGCGTCCTGTAAAGTCTTAGTTTGGTTTCTCTTGACAACAGCCTCGATTTGAACAGGGTCAACGTTGCAAAATAAGCCAGGTACCAGCTTGAATCCTACCAGCAATTTCTTTAGAAATAACATTTTTATTATTTATATTGACCCCAAGGTATATAAAGTCATTCACACTGTCAAAAGTTGACTCTCCTACAACCACAGCTCCTAATAATCTTCTGGCATGGGATGCTGATACCTTCAAATACTTGGTCTTGCTTTCATTAATCTCCAGCCCAATTGCTCTGCGAGAGAGTCTTCAAGCACGTCGTAGTATATTCAACATTTCAGTGAGTGCAGCAAAGTTCGTCGCTATCAGTGCGACATCATCAGCATATCCACAAGCTTGTTTGGTCATGCCTATGATATTTCCTCTTAGCTGCATCTCCTGTATTGCTTTGTGTAGCGCTAGGTTAAACAGCACAGCTGCTAGAGGGTCTCCATGTCTAACTCCAGTAGTCACATTAAAAGCCCTGCTTGTTTTGCCACCAACTATTATCTTAGCTTTACTTTCTACAAGCGTCATCCTCACTAGTCTTACAAGCTTAGTTGGTAGCCCTAATTCAATTAAAACTTTGTACATGTTGTTCCTGTCAGCACTAATGCTTGCTTATAATCCACAAACAAAATGTGGAGATCCCTATTATATTCATAGGATGTTTCTAATATTTGACGCATTACAAAAATTTGAACGACCGTACCTCTCTCCAACTCTATTCGCAAGAATACCAGAGAAAAGTTTGTATGAAGAGTTTAGTATGGTGATTCCCCTCTAGTTACTGCACGCCATTTTGTCTCCCTTTTTATGCAGTGGGCACAATAATCCTGTGTACAAATCTTCGGGCATTTCTTCTTCCTACCATATTTTAACCACTAGTTGATAAAGATGTTGAAGGAGTTGCGGGCCACCACATTTTAGCATCTCTGCCGGTATGCAATCTTCCCCTGGAGCTTTACCATTTTTCATACTTTACCATTTAATAACAATATCTACTTCTTCCAAAGATGGGATCTGCAAATACTGTTCCTCTGCTGGAAACGGGTGTTCGTAATTTGCCTTTTTATCTTTGTTGAGGAACTCATCAAAATGTTCCACCCATCTTTCAAGAATAGATTCCTGTTCACCAAGTAAGTTTCCATCTTTATCTTTTACGAATATACAATTTCTTTATCTTTTACGATATAAAATTTCTTTATCTTTTAGGAATATACAATTTTGGTTGAAATCCCGCTCTCATTTTTCTGACGTCATGGTAATAGTATATTAAGCGTCGAGTGTAGAAAGTAGCATTTTGCATGCGAGTGTGGAGTTTACACCCGAGCGATAGCGAGGGTAATAAAACCACACGAGCAATGCAAAATGCCGTTTTCGCACGAGTTGCGTACCGTACTTTATGTACGATAGTTAGATTTTAATAATAAATGCAGAAAAAAATAATAAACTTCCTGTATGTAAGCTTGTATTTCTNGTTTTCGCACGAGTTGCGTACCGTACTTTATGTACGATAGTTAGATTTTAATAATAAATGCAGAAAAAAATAATAAACTTCCTGTATGTAAGCTTGTATTTCTTTTTTGATAAAGATGACATCAATTCGTTAGTTGTATTTTGTGCCGAATTAATTATTTCGGAAGGCGTATTATTGTCCTCATATTCGTCATAATCAAAATCACTCATTGATTTTCACAAAAAACTCGATACAAACAGTTACTTTTAATTTTTAAGTTTTTGGTAGTATTCATACTACGGAACATTTAAATTTTAATTTAAATCAAATTATAATTATTATTAACTACTGGCGCTGGAGTCTATTTTTCTCTGTATGTTTCCCGTAGTTAATAATAATTATAATTTGATTTAAATTAAAATAATAAACAGTTACTTTTATTAAATAAACATCAAATTAGTTATGTTAAATGTAAACAAACTCGCTAATCGTGTGTAAACTTGAAGAATTCTTCTTCTTTTCGTCACTAGAGTGGAAAAAAGAGGAATTCTTCAAAATTATGAGACACGCATGCGCAATTAATACAGGTGTGTAAAGAATCACTTTCTATGAATCTAAACAGAGATACAATGTTTATATTACGTATCAATCATAGATAAAATTTTTTAACTTCACCTTGATTGTTTAATTCTTCAACATTTTCTATTAGACTTTTCATGTAATGTTTCTTTTTCTTCCTTATCGCTTTACTTGCTCGCTTCCTACTTTCCTTATATTTTTCCCGATTGCTTCTGGTATCAATTTGCATTGTTCTCATCCTGCCCCTGTTTCTTACCTCTAGTAATATAAAGTTATTGACCAAGTAAAAGTGTTTTTTCTTTACTTATCTACCTTCACTATCCTACCAGTAACTGAGTTCTAGTCCAGGGCATAATATTCTAAAAATACCTGTTCTAAGAAAAAAATATACATGATAAATTAATGTAATCCAGAGTATCTTTCATTGTAATGAAAACTAGTAGTATGGTAGTGCTCTTCGGTTGCCCTCTCCAGTAGCTTCTACAACAAAAATTGGTATATTTTTAATTGCGAGGGGTATATAGAAAATTAATATCTTGGTTTTTACTTGAAATCATTTTTATTTTGATTTATTATTTTGTTATTTATTAGTTAGATGATTTTATTTATGCTGAAATAATTTTTCGATTTGGAATATGTCTCTCTCTAACTTTACTTAATTTAATTTTTTGACAGACTCTGCTTCAGTTCGGACACGATCTGGTTCTTCGACTGAACAACTATCAGATTCTTCTGCTGGGTTTTTATCTTCATCAGACGGTAAAAATGAACCCACTCAATCAGTTCCTAGGGATTCTCCAATACCAGCCAAACCTCTCGTGCTTGAGGCTGAAGATTGTTTTGTGGAATCTTCACCTGGAAGTGATGCTGATGACGAGGAAGAGGATATTCCTCCGCCAACATGGACCAAAAGAACGAGGTCATCTCACGACACATACAAGAAAACCAGGTTTGAAATGCCTAACGGTCCAAAAAATGTACATGTCAATATTTCAAACCCATTGGAAATTTTTTTTACATTTATTAATTTAGAAATTTTAAACTTAATTGTAAATCAGTCAAATATGTATGCTACTCAAAAGGGCACTACTCTTGACTTAAGTGTAGACGAGTTAAAGGCTTTTTTCGGAGTCTTAATCATCATGGGCTTTCATCGAGTGCCTTCTCCACGTTTGTATTGGTCTGTAAACCTTAATTTTAGGGTACAGAGGGTTTGTGATGTGATGCCAAAAAAACGATTTCTCAAAATACTGAGGTACTTACATGTAAATGATAATAGTGTGGCTCCTCTTAGAGGCTCTCCTAACTTCGACGTGTTTTTTTAAGTTAAGACCTCTTTTAGACCTACTGCCGAAAATTTTTAAAGATAACTACAATCCATCGAGGTATCTTTCATTAGATGAAAGCATGGTGCCCTTCAAGGGAAAGCACAGCTTGAACAATACATGCCAATGAAGCCGGTGAAACGTGGATTTAAAGTCTGGGCAATAGCTGATTCCACAAATGGATATTTGTTGGATTTTAAAATCTATCAAGGAAAGCTTGCTCAACATTCTTCTCCTCTGGGAGAAGCTGTAGTATTAAATCTAATGCAAGATTTTTTTTTTACAAGGGCTATTGTATCTTTTTTGACAGATTCTTTTCCGGCATATCGTTAGTTCTAAAGCTAACTAAAAAAGGTGTTTTTTGTTGTGCCACAAATCTCTCAAACAGAAAATTATTTCCGAGTGATCTCCTACAACTTGATAAAAAATTAAAATTTGGTGAGAGTGATTACATTTGTGCAAATGATCTAAGTGTAGTGAAGTGGAAGGACAGAGGATCCAAATGTGTCAATGTGGTCACAAACATGTCGAACCCAAGGAAAAGAAGTAAAATACAAAGAACTAATAGAGAAGGAAAAAAAGATGAAATTGAATGCCCAAAGCCTATCGCAATATACAATAAGTTCATGGGTGGAGTTGACTTATTTGATCAGCTGTCAGCATGCTACACCGTCTCTTGGAAATCTCGGCGTTGGTGGATCAAAATTTTCTTTTACTTGCTTGATGCTTGCATAGTAAATTCATATGTTCTATATAAATCAACATTAAAAATGGTGCCATCTAAAAGCAAAAATAAAAGAAAACCAATGACACAGTTACAATTTAGAGACAAATTGGCCAATATGCTAATTGATTCATATACCAGCCGGAAAATTACTCCACCGCTAACACCAGTCATGCCAGTAACAAGGGCAAAGTTTACTACACCTGAACCGTCTCGCTTTGTTGGTATTCATCTGCCTGTAAAGGTTGAAAAGTGTAGGAGATGTGCAAGATGCAGCACTAAGGCTAAGCCAAAAAAAAGCAAAACTATGTGTAACAACTAATTAACTATGTGTAAGCAAAACTAAGGTTAACCTGTGCCTTGAATGCCTTCTAAAATTAATTTTTGCACAAGACATCTTACTGCAACTGATAATGCTGTGATGATAACTTTGTAAATCGGATGGTTAGGTTTTTTCTATTCAACTCCAGGATAAAAAAAAATGGTATTAGTTCTATAATAACAGTCTAATTAAANTATTATTTTTTTTTTTTTTTATAAATTTTTTTTTTTTTACTTTATGGTTACCCTACTTAGAACAAAACAAGTTTCATAAATAGTTACCTAAAGGTAGAGTCACTGAACAACCCACATTGTTCCTTATTTGTATTGTAAATATTTTTTGTATAAGAAGTAAGAGAGTGGGTGCTACATAGCAATTATTTGATGTAAATTTATTGCACCAATAGATTTTAATTACTCTTTACCTCAGTTTTGTTTTTGTTTTGGTATTAGTTCTACAATAAGAGTCTAAAGTGTTTATATTATGTTATTATTATTTTTTTTTTTTTTTTACAAATTTAATTTTTTTACTTTATGGTTACCCTACTTAGAACAAAACATGTTTCATAAATAGTTACCTAAAGGTAGAGTCATTGAACAACCCACATTGTTCCTTATTTGTATTATAAATATTTTTTGTATAAGAAGTAAGAGTAATAAAAGTAAACTTCTCTAGTCGACAAGTCAAAAATATGTATGGGTGCTACTTAGCAATTATTTTATGTAAATTTATTGCACCAATAGATTTTAATTACTCTTTACCTCAGTATTGTTTTTGTATTAAATTTTTCTTTATTACTTTTTCACATATATGTATGCAAATATATATATATTATAATATACATGCATGTATAAATAAAAAAGGTGTTAATTATTTCTAATTTCCAGGTAGCTTGATCAAATCAGGAATGATGAGGATGTAACTATCAAGATTATTTTTTTTTTAGCAGTGTTACATGTTTATCTACACATTTGAGTGGGGGGGGGGGGATACTATAAATAAGAAAAAGTAGTAACTGATTTGTTCAATCTACCAGATATTTGCCCTGTTTTACTTTCATTTAGTCAGGCAGCGATTAATAAGAACAATTCCTGAAAGAAAAGAAACAGAATATTTTCTTTTGAGGTCACCCGAATCATAATAAGGGTCTTTGAATTCATTGAGCTATATCTGCATATTGAATTAAGTTATAGCTTTAGTCACTTGACTAAGGCAAATCCATAATGAGGAGAGGGGGGGGGGTAGAAAAAAAATTGGCTCCTCCTCTTTAAAATAAAAAATATCACACCTTATTTAGACAATTAATTTAGAAATGAGAAATATAATAACAATAAATATGTTACTGCTTAGTGGCTACTAAAGTGACCACAGAACGTTAACGTAAAAAAAATATTTTTCAAAGTTGTTGTCATTAAGGTTTAGTGTCCAATATATTAGACACCCTGTTTATCTATTTAATTAATTGATTAATTGATTTTTTATTTTTTTTTTCTATATTTTTCTGAAGTAGTCTTCATGTATAGCTACAGTGTAGCAATGAGTTTTGGCCATTACCATGCAATATTTGTCTTGCCCATTCAGGGTACCTTAAGGGTGTCTAATATAGTGGACACTGACCCTTTAGAAACCTTAATGAGGGAACGAAATATAGTCAGTGCAACAAGCAATGAGTTGGATTCTAAAATGTTTACCCTATATGACCCAACAAAAGAAAACAGAAAGGATTGAACAAATAGGGAAAACAACAGAGAACATACTTGAAATTTGACATTAAATAAATTTTGCTTCCGAGCTTACCGGAGGTAACGGAAGCTATGTGATCGTTCTGTAGAACGAAAAATGTTTAGGTCTCCGATTTCAAAAATTCCAAGACAGAAATCCGTTTCACACTGTAGGGATAATTTTTGGTTCCGTTTCTTTCTGTCGTTCAATTTTTACGAACCACCATATCTTAAAAACTACACATCCAATTTTAATTAAATTTACCCAAATTAGGTAGGTAATTAATTAGGTAGGTAATAATTAGCTCATTGTTGGTCCCATCTAAGTTTCTTTCTGAGCTGATTTGAATCACTTCCGCATGCACACAAACATACATTTATTTACACCTATAGCTTTAAAAGTACTTATCAGATTTAAATGAAATTTTTATAGTTTATCGCAAGTAATCTGCGATAGCCCCAGATTAATTTGAACCGTCTGAGCTCTTTAAATTTTGCTAAATTGATACTTTAACTTTGCTAACTTGATACTTTGATTCGTGTAAAAAATTAAAACAGTTTTGACAAACGGGGGAAACAATTAACAAATTAGACAATAATGACTTGCATAAGCATAAAATCAATAAAGTACGTAGGTAGGATGCGAGAAAGCTATGTGCCACACCAATTGGCAGTCTATTTTTTGTAGTGATAGTAGATGTGGTTGAGAGGTAATAATTGTAATACTGGACTGGGGCAATCAAAATTTATGTTTGCATTATGGCCAATCAGATGTCAGACATGCTAAAGCTAATTTAACATTGGTTTACCCGCACCGCAGGCATAACAAGATGATAATTACATCTAAGATGATACCTGTTTTTGATAGCATTGACATACGAGTATGCCTACATTTAATTACTAAAATAACTACAGTTTATCAGTCATCTTCTAGTAAAATAGATGAATCTTTATAATAACTATAAAATATACTTGATGCTCGTTTTCTTTTATCTATTGAGGAAACTTTGAAAAAAATAAATTATTGACTAAATTACTAATAAATTTGAATCAGCACAAAGCACAAATTTGAAAATAAATTATTATTTCTTCTACTTTAACTAAAGCATAAATTAATACCTTATAGCTGATGTAATGTTGACAGAATCTGGTATTGATCTGCAAAGCTCAGGATCACGCCAACACAATTTAAAGTATATTTTTAATAACACCGTAATTAAATAAAGAAACTACTTATTAAAATTAAAATATTATTCAAGTTAAAATATGTAACACTCGCGAGATTTTCATTGAATTTGAAGAACGCGTCCGCCAAACTTTTTAAGCACCTGGAAAAAAAAAACAAATTTATATTAAACTTAATTCATTATGTGCTATAGCGTTAAAAAGAGATCAGAAAATAATGTTTCAAATTTAAAATTTTTAAATTTTATGCATTAATGTTATACATTAGATAGAGAGCTAACTCTATTTTACTTCAGTGAGAGCGACAAAATACTTATTTCTACGCGACAACCCTAATATTATGTTACGCTCTAGGAACATTAGTGCTTAACTTTAGCCTCATCAATGCCCCAGTTTCAAACTAGAATTTACTTAGTGAATAAATGAAATAATAATTACTTTAGTTGTTGGAACTAGCAGATAGAGATCATAAAGATCCGATAAGAATTTATTTAAGACTTCGACCGACGAATAGAATGAGTTAAAAAGGAATCGCGGTTGGTTTTAAACAATTCGAGGAATTAGCATTCCAAGGAATCAAACCCAAGCTCCAGACATTCCTCAATTCCATTTGATGACTTCCAGTTAACTTGTTTTCCTCATTAGTGAATTTAATTTAAAATTTACTTTCCAGCATATTTTCACACGCTTTTATTAATAAAATTTCCATTGGACTTACTTTAAAAAAAAAAAAATTATGGCTCTCGAAGGCTAAGAAGTGTTACCTTGTATCTTCGAAATATCAGGTTTACAGGAGGAACAAAATACTATTAAAAAAATAAATTTACTTTCATTGACTAAGTGTTTTACGTGTTTTATAAATTTGAATAATATTTAACCTTCCTAAAACATTGGTAACTTTAAGTTTCGAACATTGGTAACTTTAAGTTTCGAGGTCTCACTGTCACTTATTCAATAAAGTGAACACATACTAACCGTCACTTACAAATTAGCAGCTCAGTTAAGAGAAGAGGTGTCACAACTAACATCACCAAAACATAATATATATGAAGGCAAATATAATGAAAATCTCAAAATCACCATTTTGGTAGTTACGAGGTATCGTATCACTTGTTAGCCATCGCTACAACATGGCTTGTTTATCTATTAATTAGAAGAATAGGTTGAAAGTAATAGCCCAAGGCGTTATATTTTCTTTTGTTTAGTAAATTAATGCTATCAATTGAAAGATTTTGGAACTTTCTTTAATTATCATTTCTCTGTGTACCGCTGCTATATGGTTCCAATATCCATAATTTATTTGACACTTTTGTCCCAACCTTATTTTAATACTTTACTTTTGTAACCTTCTCGCATAATCACATATATTCTACTCAGTTTCATGTTCAAGCAAAAGATCTTTATTTTCTCACATTTAATCTAATGTTTATAGTTTTTTAATACACGATATTTCTTCTCGCCTAAGTACAGTTCTCTTGTTATTAATTATTTATTACCCACACGCAATCATAATTTTTAAGGTCACTTGTCTTCGCATAAGTTTTGAAGACTTTCAAGACCACACATCTTTAAATGCATTAAACTTGTGTTAAGAATCACAAACTGTTATTAGTGATTTATACGTTCTTTACTTGTCTATATTAGAAATAAAGTTGCAGCTACATCCAACTCATTCTTTACTAGGATCAGTTCATTTGATAATAAGTTAAAAACTCTTTCTGACAATAAAACAATTGAGACAATACAGTATATCACCTAATTATTACAAAGTATACTTTCCTGTGATAAACTGTTACAATACAATTAAATAAAGGTGAAAGTTGTGTCTAGTATAAATCATCAAGTTTACTGGACACCTAGAAGAAATGGGGGTTCCTCAAAGAACATTTGTCTTTGAGGGAACAGAGAAGAAAATAAAAAAATGCTAACTGGCTGTTTTTCTTTAAGGCATGATGCCTTAAAGTCAGTACCAATAAAGGCCCGGATGGTAAGCGCGTTACTCGGCCATCCCTTTGGAAGGGATTCCCTAAGTGGAAATAGAGAGTGGAAGGGAAAAGATAATTAAGTTTAATTGTAAAGAATGGGAGCAAGAAGTAGGAGGCTCGCAAGCGAAAACCATTAGGAGCCAAATGTGTTTAGAGACTTGGAGAGCTCTAAACTCAGCTTCCCCATCTATCCCTCTCTTTAATTCACAAACCTTGAAAATATTAAAAGAAACAAGAAAAAAAACTAACTCAGACTCTATCAAGTTCACATTTCTAAATGAAATAAGTTAACTTCATATCCTAGAAGAGTTTTGCAGCTATACAGCCTTTTAAACTTGCCCAACCTAGATTGCTTCTAAGAATATTAACTTCTAAACTGTACCCAGTCTCTACTGTTTCTCCGATATTATCTACTTAGCACTCTTACACAACAATGTCCTTTCTAATTTCAACTCACTTTTCTTTCATTTAACAAACAAGTTTTCTGCTCTAGAAAAACACTTGAGAAAACTTAGTCTCGGAAAATATTCTTACGAAGTTCTAACAACCTTTGATGTTTTTGAAATGTTTCATTGCACCCTAATTTTACTCGATACTTTGTAAAGAACTTGAATAAATAATATTTTCTCAAAAAAAAGTACATGATGTGAAAATCTTCACTAAACCTCCTATTTCTCATATATTTGTGTATTACAAGTAGTAAATGTTTATAAAACCTTGTTGATAAAATAATATATTCATAATTTTTTTAATTAAAAAAAAAAAAAATGGTTGAAAGAAGAAGTTGCCAAGTATATACATTCAGCACACGGAAAAGGTCCCTAAGGCAATTTAATAAATTTCCTAAACAAAATATAATTAACAGAAGGTAATTGTAAGTATTATTAATGAGGGCTCAGATAACGTGTAAATATATAAAAATATCTAAATAGAATTCCGTGTCATTCAATTACATTCTGTATAGTTAGTATTATATTATACGAGAAAAATAAATTGGCTAATTTTGTGTTTTCAGCACGCACAAAGGGTCCATACTCAATTAAATAAAAAATATAGGACGAGTTCTCTAACAAGCTTAAAATATAACGTTTGAACCATTGATTATAATGACGTGACACAAACACATTTTAAATGTCCCAATGCAAGTAAACTACTCAAGTTCAAATCCATTCCCAAAATAATAAGATTCAATTTTTAAAATAATTTTATTTAGGGAGTGGGAAACAGTTTGCTCTTATAAAATATGTTCTTATAAAAAATTCATTATTTTTTTCTCATTTCTCATATAAATAGAGTGTATTGTGATGGCACATGGTCTTTCTGCCGTCACGTCACGCAGACACGTGGAGCCTATAAACTACAGGGCCGATTTTGACGAAATTTGGTATACATTCAGAAAAATCATACCTTAAGGCGAAATCGAGAACTAAATTTTAGCTCCTAATTAGGGATACTACTCCTCAAATCTCTAAAAATTATTTTAGATTTTTCGTTTATTCATAAAAAGAAGGTCCCCCTAAAGAAGGTATCGTCCCCCCTATAAACGCAAATTTCAAGGACACATGACGTAATGATGATACAAAAACGAATCTAAAATATGTATGAACAAAGTTAAGGGCTTCCCTATAATTTTGCAGGGGCTACGCATAACAGACCTAACTACATAGTTTCAAACTTTTGTATTGGGTACTTTCGGAGATGAGGTGCAGGGCAGACAGACAAGGATTTAGGCGCAGGCCAAACAGACAAGGATTCAAGAGCAAGTTTCGGAGATCAGGTGCAGGGCACACAGACAAAAATTCAGGTGCAGGGCAGACAGTCAAGGATTCAGGTGCAAGTTTCGGTTTCGGAGTTCAGGTGCAGGACAGGCAGACGAGGGCAGGATTGTCGTTTTATTCCTTTTCTATTATGCATAATTTATCTTGCGCCTCAAACTATATTTTTAACCTACACCTACATAATACATAATATGTATTGCGAAGAATATTGAAGAAAACAATGCAAGGTTGGTTTTTGTTTATGGTTACTAGAAATCGCATTGAATCGCTAACAAGCAAAATTCAAATAATAATTTATAACAAGTTCGAAGAAACACAGTAACAAACATTACAGAGCTCAATATGCAGAATAACAGCTACAATGACTTGCATTACTAGACATTCCATTTACTTTGTATTAAAACAGGATGAAAGCGAACTTATATTGAATAACAATTTATTTCAATAATTATCAAAACAAGTGTAAAATGTGGTGACATTGTAAAACTGAATAGGTTTCGATGAAATTAAACAGAAATAGCTGGTAATCATGACTTTCTTCTGTAGTCGTTCTCTTTGATATATGAGACGTGCGCAAAATAATGTGAAAATGTGGTTAAGCTTGCAAGTTTATGCTCTTTTTTACTACGTTTTTATTAACTTGGTTTCTTGTTTGTATGTTTGTTTGTTTGTTTGTTTGTCCGGTACAAATCTTGCAATCGAATTTTAACTAACATTCCGAGTAGCTAGACATTTGAAACTTTCAGAACAGCTCAGAACACGATGACAATGCATTATTTTAAAACTTTGTCATTTTTCAGCAGAATTTAATTCGTTTTCAGCAAATTTGCTGAATGAAAGTTAGTTCGGAAAAAATCCGCAAGTTGTTTTATTTGTTTTGTCATATCCTATAATATTTACAATCTTCATTTTGACAGGTTTCAAATTTATGATTTTTATAAATAAAAGTTAAACATTAAATGACAGCAAAACAGGAAATATATCGATTATATTATTTCAACTATATCGATGGCACGGTTTAAGAAAATTTAAAAACGTAGTACATAAAAAGTTCTTTTTATCTTGCAATTATTAGAGTTATAGGCAATTGAAAAATCCGAATGCTGGTTATTCAGAATATATATATTCTAAAAGGTAGCCCTTTACATAATTTTTAATCTGTAACTAAACTATGAATAATCAATATTGCCACCACAATTATACATCGATTATTAAAATTGTGGTGAACTATTTAATAACATCTCTAAATCTCTAGTCATAATTATGATTGGTACCACAAAATCTTAGTCAAGACAACCAATAATTTTATAAATAATAAATCGCGATGCAAATTGTGTTGCATCTTAATTATCCAGTCATAAAAATTATATAACAAAAAACTTTGAATTTCTAATTTATTATTCAGAAATTCGTAAACTCTGTCAACATTGCAGAAATAATTAAAAATAACCTTAACTTGTTTACTTTTAAAAAAAAAAAAAAGTCAAGAAAATTATGTTTAAGATCTGAATTAAAATTCTATTTAATTACCTCAAAAATTAATAAAATAAAGAGAGGTGAGGAATCTTGGATGCCTTGGAACTCTTCTTCCCTCTTGATAATGAACTCATTACCGCATTCTTGGAGCTTACTGCTTCCTCCGGTTCAACTCTCTCTTTTTTCTCTACCTATTTTCTAACTTCTCCATCTAGTTTCTCATTTAAAAATGTAAAGTTTTAATTAGATAAACAAATTAATTGTAAGTTGCGAGGCTGAGGAAAAAGGGGTAGAGCAGGAAGGAGTTTAAGGTAACTAAGATTGTGTACGAAAAACGGTTTCAGCAGCCCCATGTTGCAGGAATTAAATTGAATTAGCTTGCAAGTAGAAACGGTACAAACTGACAAGGTTTCGGTACGGTTTAGAAGGAAGCTCTCTCGCTCTCTCTCTCGACGAGCAGAATACACAAACCGAAAGATAACAAAGCATCAAGAGTTTAAATTCCAAAAATAAACAGAGGAGTAGTTTCTGGGTAGGGAGACTTGAGAATGGGTAGCAGGCGGACTAGAAGCCGGGATCTGGGAGCCCCCAGGTTCTCTTCATTACAGCGACCTTCATCCTCCTCCAGCCGGGGGTTAAAACCTCTCCAAAACCACCGACCGGCAAATATAAATAAATTAACACGCCCTCTCTCATCCCTCACCGCATCCAGAAAATGGAGGGGCCATATAAATTAATAGGGATTTATCACGACTATCGTTTGTCGTTGCAGTAAATGTCATAACATTTGAGCGTGACTTCTTGATTGGGTCCATATTTGACAAAATTAATTTTTATCTTCATCAAGTAAAATGTCAATATCACGGACAAAAAATAATGATAATTGATACATGATTTATGAGGGCGGGGGGGGGTATATGGACTTTTTTATGAAAGCTTTAGATAACTTTTTTTCTTCTATAAACTCAAGAGAATAGAATATGGCAAAAGTGATAGCAAAATGTTGAAATATTTCATTTAAAGCCTTGTTATAAAACAATTATGGAGGCGATTGCAAGTGTTTCAAGGTATAGTTAAAGAGATATTTAGCATTAGACCAAGCAAGTTCGGACCAAGAAAAGAACTGTGTCAATACTTATGTACTCTGACTATTTAACCTCGTGTGGATACCTGAAAATGATTTAATAAATCTGGTCCAAACGAACAAAATTGTCAAAGCTGATTGTGAACCTATTGAGTAATTTCATCGCGATCCAGCATGGTTAAAACAAAAGACAAGTGCATATGGTGTAGACCTAATATAAGAAAACTAAATATATACCCAGATTAGATAACTATGCTGGATATGATTCGTATGCTGCAGTATTACGATACAAGTCCTACAATTTGATCGACAGAGGAAAACTACAAGTAGGTATTAACTTAAATTTTGTGAATGACGATAATACTAAATAGGAAGATTCAGTTCCAATATCATGTATTTATAGCATAGCCAACTGCGAAACTATATCGTTATATTGTAGTAAAGATGTGTAATCCCTTGAATTGAAATCCAGTTCAAGCTGGGATAAAGGTACTCCATACAATTCAATACCTTACCAGTTAAAACAATTCAACACATCGGCATTTATAACCATGATTAATAGAATCTACAATTGATATGTACATACATTGGTACATAAAAAATATATATATATTCTACGTAGATTGGGGTGAAGGGTAGGGGTGGAATATTTATTTACAGAAAAATCCTGTAAGTACGACAGGTCCCTAAAATGTAAATATATACTTACGATGAAAAGTCCGTATTATATCGGTTATAGGTAAAATTGGAAGCCCGTGTACTTTCTTGCGTTGAGGAAGATATCTTATATTAACATAATGATGTTCAAGTATATAAGGTACGTACGATATTAAAGTCATAAAAGTTTGACAAATCCTGAATAACTAAGGTAAAAGAACATTGCTACATATGGAGGTATATAAGGAAAAAGGAATGTATTCCAATTATGTTTTTTTTTTTTTTTTTATTATATTTGGAATAATGACGACTCTGTATTGAGTAGAGGATTCAGTTGAGAAATTTTCCAGAGCCCTCTTTAGAGAACTTGGGGACTCTGAATCTCTTACGGGCCTCACTAACGATGCCATTAAAGAGTCAATGCTCCGATGAGCAGTCGAGAATGTGGAATACCGAAATTTCATCCTCCTTTACAGTACTATCCCAATATCTTCCCCGTTATTCTCCTTCCCCACAAACCCAAAACCTCTTTAGTCAAGGTGGAATATGGGTCGGTTTAAGGTTAGCATGAGTGAGGCTTCAAGATTTTTCAAACCCAGGTACTTTACCTCTTCTAATTCCTTCCTACCGAATAAATAGGAAGCTTAACAGAATAAAAATGGAAAAGCATATCTGATTCTTCAGAAAAGAAAATCGTCTTAAAGGATGATGGCCTATATATTTTTCGTTCTTTACCTCTTTAATCATGCAAATACTTAACATAATACATCATAGAATATGAAGCAACCTATTACGGTTTTTTGAAAGTAAACCGATCAGTTATGCTCTATTTACAACGAGTTTTTTTGACCATTCGTAAATTCTAAAAAAGCATGTTAAAAAAAATGTATTTTGTACATTTTAATAGCTAAAGTAATCGATACTTATATGAATATCAAGGAACGAAATATCTATAAATCTAAATGTCTGTGATTACGCTTATAGTTATGAACAGTAAGCCTAATAAATAAAAGATGCAAATCTTAAGAGCTTCGTTGGCCTAAAAGACATTTACTTCTACCTCCAACCATTAGAATATGGGATTGAATGAGAAATGTTCATTGCACATTGCATAAATACTTAAACTCTGCCAAAGATATTGAAAGAATAAATTACTTTTTTTGCTTCCGAGCTTACCGAAGGTAGCAGTAGCATTGCGAACATTCTGAAGAACGATTTTTTTATATCTCCGACGTCAAAACTCCTTAGACAGAACATATTACTCAGAAAATATTTTTGGTCTTGTACCAAAAACCATCATAAGTTAAAGTATTATATTAGGGGTATTTACGATCTTTGCTTAACGGGTTATATGTTAACGAGTTAAATATTATAAAAATAGAGTTTTGAGGTACATTGACTGGATTTAAGTGGCTTGATCATGCACCATTTAGCAGTTTTTAGATTAGATTACATATAACAATCATATTATAAGTAACAAACTATCTTATTAAAATTGCCTTTGCTTTATTTTCAATTTACTATAATTATTATTTTATTTTGCAAAGTTTTATCTTCAATTGAAAGTTTCAAAAAAGCTTCTCAATCTCAACTATGGAGAAAGGAATATATTTTTCCCACATATTTTCCATGAAACCATTCAACAAATCAGCATCATAAATCAACTATAATGAATAAAATCTTAATCCATCTGTATGATCTCAACCCGTTGTATCATTTGTTAAACTTCTTTTAACTCACTCAAAGCCGAGTTAAGAGAGAATGTTAAAGAGATTATACCAAGTTATTTAAAAAAATTGAGTATCATTTAACAAACTTAACTGACCGCACAGTTTAGCACGATAAACTAAAGATCGCGAGAACCAAGTACCCATAATAATTGTAATCACATGCGAAAATTTAATATTACTTGCGTTAAGTGTGACACGTTGGAAATCAAAACCGAGAGATTGAAATCTGATGTGAACATCCGTCCAATAATAGGATGCAAAGGAGCTTTGTACTACATAAATTGGCAGACTATTTTAACAGTTTAATTCTATGACTCCTACAACATTAGGTGTTTCTGCCGAGTATTAATGCAACTTAGTGAACAAAACTCTACTACTAGAAAAATAATACAGACCAATTTATACCACTTTAGTCGGTAACTGAGCGCACTTCAGTCGGTATAACTGCATCGGCTAATCGGTTAACTGCAATACTAGCCCTCATTCACACGGACGGTTTTTAGACCGTGCGGCCGTTCAGCCATGAGCTGAGTGCATATGAGCGGCATAACGACCACTTCGGCTACCCCACAGTGCTCAGTCGGCCATTCACCACTGCCTTGTACATAGATAAATTGGATTTTGCTGAAACATTTTCTGTATGTGCTTTAGTAGCCGAGAGCGTAAAAAAAGGTTTGGATGCATCCATCAGTAAATCAACAATTGATAAAAGGACATTTCTACAAATTATATAACGATTTATTTGATTATTGAATACAGTAGAGCGTCGATTATCCGAACGTCAATTATCCGAACGTTCAATTATCCGAACTGGCTTCATGAAAGAAAAAAAAAGAAAGAAAAGAAAAAAAAATTAATAAGCCACCACCAAATTAATTTCTAGAAAGAGCGGCGTTAGCTGTATAAAGGGATTCAGATGAATTCAGTTTGACGGGATAGACATTAACATTTGTTTACTAAGAACTTACTTTTGTTTGTCTATGTTTTTTGTGGAATCATTTACAGTAATCTTCCACTTACTACCTTTCCATTCTGTTAGTCAGTTATGTTAATGCTCTCAGTTTCAAATCATTCATTGTGAGGTATACATTGAATTGGTCAGTTATTCTAAGTTATACTAACAACATGTGACAAAAAGGAAATGAGTAGCGCTTTCATTAAAATATAAAATGGAAATTATTACGTGGCTGATTATACATTAACTATCAAGTTTGGGGTTGGTAAAGCAACGATTACGAGAATAAAAAATAATTCTGACTCATTCACTAGGTATCCACTTAATTTTGACAGTGAAAAGGGTAGTTTGTACCGTAAAACTACGAAAAATCTGAAATCCAAATTGTCGGAAGATTCATTCACTTGGTTTTTGCAAAAACGAGCCTCTAGACCGCCCATATCGAAGCCTATATTGTGTGAAAAAGCAGTGGAATTAAACATTAAGCTTCGTGGTGACTCTTTATTCATCCCCAGTTCTGGGTGGCTGAAAAATCACGACATGGGATTCAGCAAATCGAGCTTCATGGTGATAAATTAAGTAAAAAAGTAAGCAGAGAAGTATTTTTTATGCCAAATTAATCTTAGGTGATAAAGATATAACTCACTTTTTTCACTAGGTTCTAGATAAATAAAACAAAGATACTTTTTTCAATCGTGTTTCATTATTTTTACATCTTCTCTTTTAATTTTTTTAATGAATTTCGATTATCCGAACCACCCAAAAAACATTAGTTCGGATAATCGACGCTCTACATTTCAAATTTTCAAGAAATCTTTTCATATTAATTTGTACTTCATTCATTTTAAATATTACGAATGGAAATTAAAAAACAAATTAAAACGAAAGACGAAAGACGAAAAAGAGATACTGGTTCCTTTGAATGAATTTAAGGAACTGAGATGGCTGATAAACCGCTCGTGCGAACGCTTTCATATCTTTACGGATTTTCTATTCCGTACACCCGCAGACGGTTATCGCACCGCCTTGAAAATAGAACCTGTCGCAGTTATAAAGCCACCACAGTTATGCTTCCGCTCGTGCATACACTCCTATTAAAATCAACGTCTTACATAAAAGCGGTTGTTTCCCCGTCTCGGTTACGCGGTCGTGTAAGTGGGATAAATATTTAATCGGTACTATAGTTATATTTATAACCCTAAGCATACACACATACAATTTTATCTACTTGTACAATAGTATACGAGTAGAAAAAATTAAGCTTAAAATTTAAAACTTTTTTGTTGTCACACACTTCATATAGGTACATATATGCGTATTCCTCTCCATCTCTCTTTTATTTCTACAATTAATATAAGCTAGGTATCGTTTTAGCACACAAACACAAACTAAGGGAAATTTAGGAAAAAAAAGGGAAAAAGCCCTCATTTGCCCCCCTCGTAAGAAAAGCTCTAAAGCTTTGGGAAAAACCTTTAAAGGGAGGGGACCGGAGCCATGGGCTGAATTTCAAACTAAGCTCACAAACCTCCTCCTCCAAAAAAATAAAAATAAAAATAACAGGGCCTTTCATAAATTACATTACCTTATGATAAATTAAAGAGTGGCCTCATTGTTTCTAATGAAACTCTGAAAAATTCAAACTTTTACATGCGAGGGAGGGGCCCGAATTTTCTGAAACATATTTATTCTTAACTCCTCTCAGCTCATACCCCAAGGGGCCCTATATGTTACCTTATAACAACAGACCTCGCTTAGTAGTCGACGCAAAAAAGCATAGCTCCATTTTCCATGTAAACAGTCACTTAGAGCCTGTTTATTTTTCTTTATCTTTATGAGTAGTATGTATGAGGGAGTAAGGTATAAAGAATTGTGTAGGAGAAAAAAAATCAAAAAACAATAGCTAGATTAAGAGGTTTTTGTCATATAGGACTAATTTTTTCTGTTCATTATCTTCTTTATCATTCCTCTTTATAGTTGCTAATAACCTTAATAAAACAAGACTGGAATAATTAATTATATTTTATGAAACAGAGCAATTTTTCATTTTAATTATGTTCTGGAAAATTAAGTTAAATAGATAACTGCATAGAAACTGCTAACAAAAAGAAACTTATGACGTGAAATTTAGGGATTATTTCATACAAATGATTCTTTAAGAATTATATTTACTTTTTAGGGCAGTTTCACAATGGGCGATGTTTGCCGCTGTTACATGCATCAGCGACATATCTGTGAGTGAAAGCTCTCATTATGCGCTATACTATATTCGGTCATCGGCGTCACATAAGAAACCTCTCTATCGCCCAGTGTGAAATTGACTATTGTGTGCTTCAAGATTTCTAGAAAGTAAACATAAGGGACATTTCATCATTGTTTTACTAATTTTTAAAACAATATATTATATTACCAATAATTGGCGTAAATATGCATATGCATATTGAATATTATTAAATATGTAATTATAAACTCTTAGTATATAAAATGCATTTATGAGACCCTTCTTTATATATCGAATTTACGAATTAAATTAATACAACTTATTATTTTCTAATTAATTTCTATTTTCATTTTTTATCAATTTACCTTAATTAAATTGAGGTCTAAGACTTTACTTTTTTCTCCATCAACCATCAACTCTTCTTTTCGAAGACTCTAGTCCAACCTATATAATCCATGTTTCCAACACTAGAGTGCGCAACTTGGAAACAAGAATCCTCAAGTACAGCAACTAATAAAGTTAAATGCAACAACTAACAGAAAATTCCTTAAAAATAGTCAAAATAATATTTATAACCAAAATGTTTAATATTAATAAATCCGGATAGTTTTACTTTTATATGGTAGCTTGACCACGTTTCCCGCGCTACGTAAAGTATTGTTCAAGATTATTTTATTTTTAATTTGTTGAGTAAAAGTCTGCTAATTATTTTTAAAAACCCTATTTTCTTCGCGTCAATGAACAATTTACCTTTATATGCATAAGCTCTGTAAACTTAATTAAAAAAATAATATAAAACCCTTTTCACGAGTCTCAAGTTGACAGGAATGTAGGGTGCGTAATTAAAAATGTATTTTTGAAAAAAAAAAAAAAAAAAAAAAAAAAAAAAAAAAAAAAAAAAAAAA
>KZ651724.1:149857-173312 GCA_001010745.2 Gerris buenoi
CCCCCCCCTCCTCAACCTTACTAATTTTGTTTCACAAAACCAACGAAACCCTTTTTACGTGAGAATTCACGCCTTACCAATTTATTTAATACGTCAAAATTAATTTTATTTTTACATTAATTAAAGTATCAATTAAGCAAAAGTTAAAGAGCGCAAACGGTTAAAATTTATCTGGGGTCATCTGCAGGCTACTTGCGACAAACCATCCATATTTCATAAAAAATAAGATAAGGGATTTTGATGATAGTGTAATAAATGTATGTTAAATAAGTGTAAATAAATGTATGTTTGTGCGCAAGTAGAAGGGAAACAAATGGGCGAAGAAGGTTGAAACTTATATGTGACCAACGATCGACAAATTTTGGTCCTATGTCTAAATTTTACTGAAGTCGGACGAGTTTTTTTTTAAAGATATGTTGGTTCGAAAAAATTGTGGGCAGACCGACAAACGGGCCAATATTGTTCCTGAAAGGATTTCTATCGTTGTTATTATTGAATTCAGAGACATAAAAAATATAGTTCGTTCTTCAAAACGATCGCATGCTTCCGTTATCTTCGATAATCTCGGAAGTAATAAAGTTTTAAAAACTGTCGTAAAAGCAAAGCATGTTTACAGTTCGTTATAAGACGTGAAGAAGCTATGTACCACTCTATTGGCCAACTATTTTTGTACATTTTATTAAGCTTAAGAAGATAAGATAAATATTCTTATTTACGAAAAATATTGTTATGTAGATTTACAATTTACAGCGTCTTCCCAAAACATCTAGAGATTGTTCAAAATTTAAGATAACTTTATACCATGTGAAAATATATCTCAACTAGGAGGGCCAATTCTGCAGAATATGGCAATATCTTTTGGATATATGCCGTCAGGGATATCCAATATGTCGGCACACCCAGAAATACAAAAAAAATATATAATATATTTGAAGATAGACGGCAGGTCGTTTAGCAATGGCAATTTTGAAATTCGTTTAGGCAAACTCGGATAACCAAAGAAAGCAAAAAAACTTTTGGTTAATAATAAACTTTGAATTGAAATTTTAATAACGCAGTTTAAAAATTCTAATTCAAAGCCGCAGAGAATTTTATAACAGGAATAAAATATTAAGCTAAGCCAACTTAAAAATTAAAATTTCAGTTATAAAGTTTTCTTTAATTTTAACCTCAAATTATAATGTTAATAATAAAAATGAATACTTCTTATAAAGTTCAAAAATATGAACGCTTTTGTTATTATTTTATCAGTTAGTAAAAAATCATGGGTATTTTCGTTTCTTTCTGCAAGGTTTGTTTGTAAACACTAATGATGCTAAGTAAGTCATCCATAATGTTAATTTCCCTAGATAATTTTCGTTCAATTTGAAAACCATAACCTACCCATCATAAAAAAATGTTTCTTGCATAAAAGTTTTGTTTGGGCAACCCTTTGTGTCAGTTTTACGTTTCCCCCAAGGATTCCAACCTTTTTACCTAACGAGTTGTCCTCTGGAATAAGTCTAGAAACAGTCGATGCCCGGTGGACTTACCTTGCGGTATTCCATGGTCTTACTTTTTCCTGACATCTTTATATACTTTTTTTATTCCATCTTGTTTTCCCTATATATATTAACTGAACGAAGAATTCAAAAGAAAATATTTATTTTCTTTAAGATTAAGATGTTGTTGCATGATATTCAGTTTTGTTATCTTCTGGCTTATACTTTTAAGAGAAAGATTTAATAAAGCTTAGCGTCGAAAAAATAGCGTACATAAAAACATTAATTATTCTTTTCTATTAACTTTCTTAGCCCGAGAGATGACACTACCTGTTTTATAACGGTCATTGCTGTCGTTGTTAGACACCCCTGATATCTGAGGTTCCGTTCAAATGTTCTCCATACGTAAATAAGCTATTAATCAATAGTAACAGAAGAAACATTTATTGTATTCAGGGTAATAATTAAAATTAAACTGTTTTTAAATCAATTCATACTTAATACAAAAGTTATAAGGACAAGATAATATAATAAATATTATTGTAAAACGACAAAAGGTGTATGTTCTTTTACTGACCGATGAAATAAATTAACATGTGAAGGCACGAAAATAGGAGTAACTAATATAATCTATGTATAATATAATATAATAAAAGACGCATTATTTCTAATACTTTATTAAGCAGATTAACCTATTAAGTATTAATTAATTACTTCTAATTATATGGTTTTAAAGGTAGGTATACCATATCTCTCTGTCTCTCTACTATCATATAAATTCATTATTTTTGCTTGAATTCGTGTAGCAGACCTATTATGTTTTTATGACAAAGGTCCAGATTTTGATTGAAAATCACTTACGTGGGAGTTCTCCAGCGAACAGAGAAACACTTTATAAATATTATATAAATGCGGATGAAGACAAAAATTAAGGGTTTTAAAGTCTACACATTCTAACACTGGCTTACGACCGTGAATCTTGAGCCATGACAAATTATTTAAGAGTTGAATCCCGGAAATGAATTATCAAAGAAAAGTAGCAAGAAAAACAGGACAACGAGATAGGGTAAGGAATACAATCTTGGACGTGGACCAGAACCATTATCAACTTCGGTAGTTTAGCCACCTCCAAAGAATGTGCAAGATATAGACAACATAGACGTCCTGGAGGCATGATACGAAGGATAAAATGCATAGACAACATTGCATCCACCCTGAAGGAAAGATTGTTCCTTCAAAATGCCCGGGTACTTGCTAAGGGCAGGAAGGTACGAAAAATATTTGTTCATCCTCTACACCCCACGTTAAGTAAGGAACGATTAAGTCCGTAAATTTAAAGAGGTAAATATTACAGGGATAGGAGAGATTGGAATAACAAAGTTACGATATAACAAACTCTAAAACGGTACTATGAACATGATTATAGTAATGGAGTATCCCCCCAATTCTTCTACTTACTCTTATATTGATTAAAATCTCTAACTGTAATACTGGTGAACTCAGTGGTGATTTCACTCTTAAAAATAAACAACGAAATGCAGATAAAGGTTGATCAGTTGAAACAAGGCTGACATGGAGAAAGAGGAGGCATTAGACCGTGTGTGTGTGTGTGTATTAGAGGTGAAAATAAGTTTCAAAAACAACGACAATAAATTCAGAAATGGAACTATTACAATAATGTTATTTATTTAAATAATTCAAATTACAATTATCAATAACTACGGGAGACATACAGAGAAAAATAGACCCCCGCACCGGGACTCGTGTATTTTTTCTATTTTTCTATTATTCTATTTTATTTAAAATTTAATCTTTCGGTAGTAAGAAAACTACCAAAAAACTTAAAAATTGAAATTCTAATAGATGTACTAGGTACAGGTACTAATTGAGTACTTTACAATTATAAGAGTTAATTCTCGGTCTAGTTCTGTTGCCGTGAATATTTGGCTCTCTAGATTTGTGGAATATGATTAAAAGCTTGGATTCGGGGAATATGTATCAGTGACGACAGGGAAAAATCATTCTCCCGTATAGCTCAGTTGGTAAGAGCATCTGTACGGTAAACAGAGGTCCCGTGGTTCGAGTCCCGGTGCGGGGGTCTATTTTTCTCTGTATGTCTCCCGTAGTTATTGATAATTGTAATTTTAATTATTTAAAATTTAATCTTTCGGTAGTAAGAAAACTACCAAAAAACTTAACAATTGTTATTTATTTATTTAAATTTGTATTATATTTTCTATAATATAAATTGGATCAGCTGGTCAATTCACATCCGAAAAAATTTATTGTGTATTCATTGATTCCATTACAGATTCATATATTTATATTTTTGTAATAACTATGAATATATAGAGGTTGGAGAGAAACTCGGTCTAGGCTCTTCTCATCCCGTTTACGGTACATCCATTCTATATTCCATATTGAGGAATGTTTACAGAGCAGGGGGGGAACTAGATGGAAGATTGAAAATATTGTTGGTTCTTCGACGAGAGCCAAGTGAGTAAAGAAGGAAAATGTCTTTTATATCCAATACTTTACTGATGGATTACAACGCTAAACTTTATTATAATATCCCTTTTTTAAAGAAATCATCTGAAAGCCAACACAGTCTTCGCCTTAAAGTGAATCGAATATGTACATAAACGCTTAAACATTATTTTAAAAATATCTATTTAACATTTCGGTTGGGAGATCTTTAAATAAAAATTGCTTTTTTTAATAGGTAGGAGTTAGTTTTCCCTTTCGTTCACGCCTCAATCAAAATGTGGACATTTATTTTAAACAAAGATAATGGCAACTTTACCCACCTAATCTTTGAGATTATCGTCTAGGATTTGAACTAAGACGGAGTTTAGACCTTGATTTCAAGCATTCAAGCGAATGCCATAATAGCCGATCCCCGACAGGTAATCCTACCCTAAATTGAACTGATAATTAATAAAATAATTAAAATACTGTCGTCAAACGTGATATGCAAGTGAAAGATGTAGTTTCTTGTAATATATACGAATATATGTTAAGGAAAATTTAACTTTCTGTCTCTCCAAAGCTATAGAGATAAGAAGTATGGGATGTAATTCTGAGAGATAAGAAGTTTTCCCTGGAATCAAATTTAAACACCAACAATAATTTGGTGTCGACCTCAGATAAAATAAACATAATTAACACAAGCAGGTACTCTTCTCCCACGCTTTGACGCACGCTTATATAGCTTACTAATGACCACACCATACTCGCTTCGGCGGTACAATGTACAAATGTATGATGTGTGAAGTAGCTGGAACTACCACGGGGTGTAAAAAGGGCCTAAGTAATGGCCTAATTGCAAGGTTCGAAGAAGTAGTTCGTTCTACCCGTTCTAGTAGAAAGTACTAGACTACTACTATTACAACTAACACAAGCAGGTGACGTAGCATCACAAATATGTTATATCCATGATTTATAATTTATTATTTCCCCATATACTTCAGTGGATTGTAATCTAAATAGTTGACGCATTTAGCAAATCGCTTTTTAACTTCTATTAAAAAAAAACTTAGTAACAGGGTGAATACTGTTTAACTTAAGCATAGTTCAAATAAATAGTTTTTGTAAACAAAATATTTTTTGCAAATTTTATAGCCACACCTAACAATTTGAGTACATCCCAAGTTAAAAGTTATTATGCTAACGAGAATAAACTTAAATACAGGACTGCCAATAGATGAATTATTTTGAAAGTAATTTCACCTGATTTGATTTTAACACAACTATCGCTTTAATAGCTTAAAGAAAAATGGTAAGGATGAACTACAATTATAGGACAACACAATCAAGATATAATAGTAATCTAAGAATTGAGGTTAAGGAAACTGGCAAGGACCTTTGTCAAAAGCCTTAATCAAGAAGAAGTTTATGATCTAAAAAGACAATTGGCAAAAGGAGCTAATTTATTAAGGTCAGTAAATTTTTAGAATAGTGAATGGAATCTTTAGCGAAAAAGAACTATTGGCTATCAAAACTTATTTAAAAGAGCATATAATTGATTCGAAACTGAAAACCAGAGTCTTCCGACATCTTAAGGTAGTTGGAACAATAGGCTAATCTATTGAATGGAGTAAGCCAAGTTAATACATCAAGCGATCCCCTACAAGTCCACAAATACAACTACAGCCAGTTAAGCTAACAATTAGAATGGACCAATTCCCATGTGACGTCACTAAACTGTCATTTTAGCGCTCCTTGTGGCAAGAACCTCAACTAAAATGTCAAACTTTTCTCATTTTATACGGTTTTTTCCAAGGCACCACTTGTTTTCCCCTTTTTTCACCTTTTATTGTAATTTTATTTACATTTATTGTTTTTATTAATTAGTCTGTAATTGTTAAATTGTGTTAGTTTAGTTTTTAGTTAGTTTTTTTCGTGTATTGTGTTAATTTAAGGACAATTTAAAACCGTGTGCTGGTTAGGTTAGAGTTAGCTTATTAGTTTTTGTTTTTTTAGCTTTTATTGCAATTGTATGTACTTTTATTGTTATTGTTATTTAGTTTATAATTGTTAAATAGTGTTAGTTTAATTTGAGTTAGTTTTTTCGTGTATTGAATTTATTTAAATGGACAATTTAAAGCCGTTTTTAGGGTAGGTTACGGTTAGATTTTTTTTTAGCTTTTATTACAATTTTATTTTATTTTATTATTGTTTAGTTTATAATTGTTAAATAGTGTTAGTTTAGTTTTTTTCGCTTATAGTATTTATTTAAGAACAAATTTGAAGCCGTGAGTTGGATACGATAGGGTTAGGTCATTGTTGTTTGTGAACTTTTTTTCTGTATCATTTTGTTTTTATAAACTTTTAATAATGTCTCTTTGTGAAGAGGATGTACCCGGTGCTAAATTTGTATTTGAAATTATTGAAGACTATTCGGTACAAAACAAGTTGTAAAAAGATGGTTATACTGTAGAGGTTTGAATCAGACTGGACGAAGGTTGAACTTGAGAGGCTTGAACTTAAAAAGGAATAAAATACACATTTTTCCTGTAGTCTTTATGGCTGTATTGCGAGTCACTATTAACTATTACAAACACCATAACAACACCTCGGCATCCTTTCAAAAAACTATAACTATCCACAGTAATTAGCTGATTTTGAAATACATAATTGTTAATTTATAAAACTTAATACTATTGAAACAAATTTATACATATTTCAAATAAATGGTTATTAATTTATTTATAACACCATAAAACACTTTCCAACACTTCTTATTTTAATTATAAATAAAAACGAGGCACATACTTAAAAAAAATCGTTACACAACTCAATTTTTCTTAAACATAATATGATCTCGAACTTGCTATATATGTTACTAGATAGTATACATAAAAATAACTTAATCCTGCTTAATAGAATTTAAATTTGTACCAATTAAGTTGTTAATTAATAATATTATAAGAAAAGATACTGACAATATCAATGTAAATAAATAAAAGCAAGATTCTAATTTTTCTTCTATCCTTCCAATGAAGATTAAGGGTTTGTTTGACATTTTAGTTCTTGAAACTGTCCGTTGACAGGTGAGTGCGCCACCATCGATTTATAATGGGAATTCGTCCATTATAAATAAAAGAGCTCACAAATAAGAAATTTATACTTGTATCAACTGAGATTTCTTGGCATTATTACTGAATAAAATTCAAAGAGTAAAAAAGTGACCTGTAGAGCATAACGTGATTTTTGGTGGTAAAGATATAAATCAATGAAGTGGATAAATCCGGCCTCAACATAACTCCGTTCAACCAGTGACCACTCTTTTTTTCAGTTTATTTAGTTAATTATTACAATAATTAATATTATAAGAATTACTCAATCTTAGTTCTAAAAAAATCCTTTACACTGTTAGCTATACTCTAATAAAAATTAGGTACAACTATTAGATTGAAATATACCGATTACACAGAGGAGTTAAGCAGAAAGTAATTTTGTTTTAGTCATTACATTTAAAGCTGGTACAGTAAAGCAAGAACATTGTCAATAATAAATCTATTCCATTTGTACAAGATTAATTTATAATTAATTTATAAGTAGTATTAAAATAGTAGCGTGGCAATGTAAAGACATGTTTAAGTAGTTTATCCGTAAATGTATTAGTTGAAATGTGACTTGTTCACCAGCAGAAAAGGAATTTTCCGTCGACTGCATATTATTTTTAGGAGAAAGGGATGAGTTGTTCTTAGAGTGCAAGAGGCGATGTAAGGGGTTGGATGAGGGAGGAGTAGAAAAGGGTTTTATTATACCAGTTACAATATATCATGTGAAACTACCTCGCAGAGTAGAGAAGCTGAAACGAGTGCTGCGGCACACCACAACCGCTTGCAATAATAAAGGAGCAGACAGGACTCTACGGCCATAATGCCAGCACACATCTTATGTTGGACACAAATATATATTTTTTGAAAGAGGGTCACTAAACCCAGTTCTTCCTCCTTTTTAATAAGACTCGGATGATAAAATTGCACAAGAAACGTAAAAAAAAAAAATCTAGGTCTCTACAATTCTGGTAGTTGTTATTAGAGGATGAAGAGTTTTTGGAAGAGCAAACAAAAAACACTTGGGCATTAATTTATAGACAATAATTTTTGGCATTTTAATCAAACTTATCCAAATAACTTTATACAAAAGGTCAACAAAAAATCAACAACTCAATTGGTTTACCCATTTGCAAAAAATTATCATTTAGATTGTTGGTCATCCTATATATCAGTTTCACAACTCTAAATTAGCAAATTAAGATAAGTTTCCGTCAAAAGACCAAGTCTACAAGAAATCAATTAAAATTGGCAGATGAGCGAGAGAATATTAACTTGTAGTAATTATGCAAAGGAGCTTATTAGAACCTGTTCACGAAATCCGTTCCTCGCAAGAGAAACTAATTTAATACAGCCGTGATTGGATGACGTCTCCTCGTTGGTTTACTCGATAGTTTGCCCCCGTTTCCCAGCCCAAATCAGTCCTCGGTATTTGACTCGGATGAGAAGTAGTTAAGAGTTGATACGGCTAGAGACCTGGAGAATTACAAAGTTGGCTCACTTGACTTGGGAAGGATATAAGCTGGATATTTGCCATGCAGGGGGTTCGGTCCTTCTGCGAGCTTTAAGTCAGGGCAAAGTTAGTTTATCTTGGTGTTTCACGGTGGGGTAGTTAGAGCGGGTACGGGCTCCTGATTAGGGCCGTCACGTAGAGCATACACGACCCGATAATTAACGCGAGTGGGCCAAGCTTGGTTGCCCCCACACTTGGCTGGCGGAGCGGGCGAGCCAGCACATGTTTTCCCTACAGCATATCACGGGACACCGCGCCTGCTTCCCGGCCCTTTCATCTGGCGTCCAGAAACCACTTCCCACAACTATAATTGACTTAACGGATGTCACTGGGTTGCGTAGCGTTTTCCCCCTACAGAGAAATGACGGACGAAATACAACCGAACAGAAGAGCGGGATTAGATATTAAACCAGACACTGATTGGTAACTAGAGTCGGTAACCAAACCAGATACAAGCTCATTCATTATAGAGCTGTCCCGCACTCGACCACTGGCCTTCTAGTTTGAGCTGTTTATTGCGAATTGCTTCCAATTTCCAATTCGCTGTCTAGAAATCACTTAAAATCACCGAGTAGTAATTACCTATTTACAAATTACTCAACTCAAAATTACCTTGAATTGGGAAGCAACGTATTTCTATGAAAGTAATAAATAGAAAGGACAGCCAACCTGTAGAATATGTTAAATAATATTTATCTAAGTATGCTATACTGCGAGCTATAATAAACAGGCTTACAGGTTTAGTTTATGTTGCTTCTCACATATTGAAATGCCAAAATAGAGAGCCTCCTCGGTAACTAAAACATTTTAATCTCAAGACAAACATTCAAATGAGTAAAAAAGTAATTGAATATTATAAAAAAAATTAAAAAAATAAAAATAAAAAAAAAGTTCAGACAAAACTAAAACTAAATATAGAATTATGTGCTCCAAATTACTTACGATGTTTCTTTTAATAATTAATGTGTATTGGATTTAGGATGTTATATTGGTACTGCAGTACAAGAATGCATTGAAGGTTAGCTCATGCATCTTCAATTAGGCTCATTCATCTTCAATAATTATTGCATTGTTTGTTTCTTATAATTTTACACAAAACGTGCTAAAAAAAAAGTAGTAAAAAAAACTTTAGTAAAAAAATTTTTAAATAAAATTTGTAATTATATTTGGATTTGTAATTGTTTTTGTAACATGTTATTTAGAATATGGTAGGACGCGTGATATTCACACTTTGCGTGATAACCCCTTACCGAAATTTCGCGAAGGGAATACCCCTACTGGCTATAAGACGATTGGTGTTTTTTTGGAACGAAGTTCCTTATGGCACATTCTGGGCCCGGGAGTGAATCCAAAAAAACGACCAAAATCACCGTCACGCAAAAACCGTCACGAAATCTACCGATAATGGCGATAACTTGTGTAAAAGTTGACCGATATAGATGAAATTTGGTACACATGTTCATTTTACCAATGCCCAAGACAAGTTCGTTGGCAACGTTATCCGCCCAAGCGTTCGTGCGCAACGCTCGTGTAAACGTAAGCGTCATATTAAAAAATTGGAATTTTTGGACGGGAAAAAATTCTAATTTCATCTATTTAATGAGACAAACAACTTTTTTATATAAAATATTTTAAATAATTCAAATTACAATTATCAATAACTACGGGAGACATTCAGAGAAAAATAGACCCCCGCACCGGGACTCGAACCACGGGACCTCCTATTTTCCGTAGAGGTGCTCTTGCCAACTGAGCTATACAGGAGAATAATTTTTCTCTGTCGTAACTGATACATATTCCCCGAATCCAAGCTTTTAATCTTATTCTACAAATCTAGAGAGCCAAATATTCACGGCAACAGTACTAGACCAAGAATTATAACGCTTATAATTGTAAAGTACTCAAACAGTACCTGTACCTAGTACATCTATTAGAAATTCAATGTTTAAGTTTTTGGTAGTTTTCTTACTACCGAAAGATTAAATTTTAAATAATTAATTAATTTTTAATATTACTTTATGATTATTTTTCCACCCAATAAACGTTTTTGGGTCAATCCATACGAAGTGGTCCGAAAATAAAATAGTTGGTTGCTCGACCATTTTAGAAAAAAAAAAATATTTTCCCTGTTGTTTGAAGGAGTTATATAAACGGCTTGATATTTTTTATGTGAATAGGCATATATCAGTAGCATTACCCAAAAAAATTTCAATGGTAAAACTTGAATACTTTTATTGCTATGAATTTTTGAAAATTTGCCATTTTTGGGCCTCTATATCTCCGATGGGGATCGAAAATTCTGAAATTTGCACAACTTACAGGGCTCTTGTATTAGGTCAACCGAAATAAAAAATCATTTTGTATATTTGGGTAGCAAAAAAGTTATGCAAGCTCAAAAATGAAGAAAAAAGCTACGTGATAAAGTTGTTTTTGCACACTTTATGGCTGATCGACATTTGATTTTTTGATGTAAATTTGTTTTATTTCCATGATTCAATTGGTTTTACATAGCCTGGATTTGTTAAATTCAAATATATGTTTTTTTTTTAATTTTTTATAGCCCTGCTATTAAAAATCACTGAAAAAAATTGCAGTTGTGTATAATAATCACATTCTTATCGTAATTATTTTGTAACATTGAATAAAAATATGTCAATTCTTATCTTGTACAGCTGTAGGCCTATTTTAAATTTTTTGCTTCCGAGCTTACCGAAGGTAACGGAAGCTTTGTGTTCACTTTTGAGAACAAAAAAGTTTTATGCCTCCGATTTTAAAAATGCCAAGACAGAAATCCGTTTCAGACATTAGGGAACATTTTTGGTCTTGTGTCTGTCTGTCGGTCTGTGTGTCCGCGAATTATGAAACGTGTGACGATAACTTGAGTAAAGTTCGACCGATTTTGATGAAATTTGGTAGACATGTTCATTTTACCAATGCTCAGGTCGAGTTCGTTGGACAACCTTATCCGTTCAAGCGTTCACGTGCAACGCTCGCGTAAACGTGAACTTTAAATTTAAAATTGGAATGTTCGGTCAGGAAAAAAATCGAACCATATCTATTCAATGAGACGAACATTTTTTTTCAAATACAATTTTTTAGTAAAACCTACAGCGACACCCCTTAAAATAAGAAAAACGGTCGTAGCTGTATTGAAATTTTTTAAAAATTAACGCTTTGTCTAATTGAAAAACTGGTTGCACAAACCGGGTCTGATTTTTATTGATCTTCAATTTTGTCATAGGACATTTTGTCGTATCTCTATCGGTTGTAGCCTAAATGGGGCAATTTTGGTTTTAATTTTTTCAATTTTTGCCTTTAAGCTTTCATATCTTTGGCAATTGTTGACCGATTTTTGGGCTTTAATCTGTCACTAATGCCCTTTAAATTAAGTGTTTTGTATGTTTTTAATTCGTCCGATTACCAGAGAAATTGAGAGTAAACTTTTTCCCGAGTGTCGTGGTCACGTGACCACTTTTTTCGATTTCAGTATTGTGTCGTATATCATTTGAAAGGCCTTGATTTGTACATTAAAGCGGTTTTATTTGTTTATTTTTATAAAAATTTGTACCCGTACTTTTGTACCAATTTGTTGGTTTTTTGCAGGTAAAAGAGGTTAAATAAATTTTTCATAATTTTGTAAGTGGTTTATTTTTCTTTATTAGGTTATTTTATGCCTTATTGGATTGTTTGTTTATTTCAATATAATTATTGAACCCAAGGGTACAGGGGTACAATTGTCAAAATTAATATTTTAAATAATGATGTACATCGTTGAAAAGCTCTTTAATAGTAGATTAATAATTGTTATGGAGTGTATATTGTTATGTTTATTTTTTCTTAGGATAAATTGAAAATAACTGTTTTCTTTAGTTTTTCGGATTTGGTTGAGTAGGTTATTGTTTAAATGGATAACTTAATAATACATTTTAGCTCTTCTTGTCTAGACCATTACACATTGATACATTATGTTATATTTAAGCTTTATTTAACTTTTTCACCCAAATAATTCATAGGGGCTTGATAGTTTATAATAGTTGATAATTAAAAAACAAAATAGCTTAAGCCTACTAATATTTTGGTAACCCATCCCCAGGTTTCCTGACACTAACATGCAATGATAGTATTTTTGATTGCAGGTTTTACATAGCCTGGATTCGTTAAATTCAAATATATGTTTTTTTAATTTTTTATAGCCCTGCTATTAAAAATCACTGAAAAAAATTGCATTAGCAAAAAAGTTATGCAAGCTCAAAAATGAAGAAAAAAGCTACGTGATAAAGTTCTTTTTGCACACTTTATGGCTGATCGGCATTTAATATTTTGATGTAAATTTGTTTTATTTCCATGATTCAATTGATTTTACATAGCCTAGATTCGTTAAATTCAAATATATGTTGTTTTTTTAATTTTTATAGCCCTTAATAGCTATTAAAAATATAGCTATTAAAAATACTAACATTGCAGAGTGCCTCTAAGCCTCAGTCTGTCGCTGTTGAAAAGGACAGTTGTTATAATAGGGGTTAATTTTTAATTAATTCGTTTTTCAGAGATAACAATCATAAATCTATTGAATCTATCAAATTTACATCAAAATATCAAATGCCGATCAGCCATAAAGTGTGCAAAAAGAACTTTATCACGTAGCTTTTTTCTTCATTTTTGAGCTTGCATAACTTTTTTGCTAATGCAATTTTTTTCAGTGATTTTTAATAGCAGGGCTATAAAAAAAATTAAAAAAAACATATATTTGAATTTAACGAATCTAGGCTATGTAAAACCTGCTATTAAAAATACTAACATTGCAGAGTGCCTCTAAGCCTCAGTATGTCGCTGTTGAAAAGGACAGTTGTTATAATGGGGGTTAATTTTTAATTAATTCGTTTTTCAGGGATAACAATCATAAATCTATTGTATGTTCATATATGTTCATATATAAAAATTAGTTTACAGTACTACCTTGTAATTTAAATTAACTCCAACTAACTGAGACTTGAAAACGTATTTCAATGTTTTGCCATCTTCACCATCTGTTGATCCAAACATTGGACTTCAGTTAGTATTGCTATTAATAATCACATTGAAAAAAAAATTTAAAATAGGCCTACAGTTGCACAAGATAAGAATTGACATATTTTTATTCAATGTTACAAAATAATTACGATAAGAATGTGATTATTATACACAACTGCAATTTTTTTCAGTGCTTTTTAATAGCAGGGCTATAAAAAATTAAAAAAAAAACAAAAAAAAAAACATATATTTGAATTTAACAAATCCGGGCTATGTAAAACCAATTGAATCATGGAAATAAAACAAATTTACATCAAAAAATCAAATGTCGATCAGCCATAAAGTGTGCAAAAACAACTTTATCACGTAGCTTTTTTCTTCATTTTTGAGCTTGCATAACTTTTTTGCTACCCAAATATACAAAATGAATTTTTATTTCGGTTGACCTAATACAAGAGCCCTGTAAGTTGTGCAAATTTCAGAATTTTCGATCCCCATCGGAGATATAGAGGCCCAAAAATGGCAAATTTTCAAAAATTCATAACAATAAAAGTATTCAAGTTTTACCATTGATATTTTTTTGGGTAATGCTACTGATATATGCCTATTCACATAAAAAATATCAAGCCTTATATATATCACTCCTTCCTTCAGAAAAATTTTTTCTTGATTTTGATATCCAACTTCAGGTGAATTTTCTCATGGAAGAAAAATTACTAGGTGAAATATGGACATAACCTAATTTAAACACTGGGGAATAACCTTTAATTTGGTTTTTGTTTTAGTCTTCTAGGGCAAATAGCTTAGGAGATATGAGCGTTGACGTAAATGCCCAAAAACACAAAAATTAGCGTGCGAAGGAAATCAAAAATGGCCGCCACTCCTAAACGGTTTAAGATACATTTTTTTTAATCATTGTTTTGAACACCATAAATATGAGGGAAACAACAGGGAAAATATACTTTTTTTCTAAAATGGTCGAGCAACCACCTCTGGACCGGTCCATATGGATTGACCCTTTTGGGAATGTAGAAAAGCATTAGGGCATTTGTTGGGGTGAGAATAGGGGGAAAGACAACATGTATAAAGATAAAATTCAAGATACAATAAGGTGAGTAACCATCTAAAGAAGGTGTACGGAGTGATCTTCTTTAGACTGTTACACCTCTAATAAAAACCGAAGGGAGTAACCATCTAAAGAAGTGTACGGAGTGATCTTCTTTAGACTGTTACTCCCCCAATAAAAACAGGTGTGTGAAACTCCTTTATTCCAATTTATATTGGACTAAATAGCTTTTTTTTAATAGTTTTTAGACAAATTCATTTATATTTTAAAAATACAATCTAAATAATTGCCGAGTTTCTTTTACAACATCGTTTTAAATAAATTTTAGACCATTTTGACAGTGGGAGTAACCAACAATTCTGTCAACAAATTTTATTAGTTGACAGAAAAAATATTTGATTTGGTTAAAATTAAAATAGGTTAAGTTTTAGAGGAATAGAAAGGTCTACATTTCCGAAGTGAAATTCTTTTTAAAGGACAATTAGATGAGGGAGTTTTTCCAATGGTTGCAAGGTAAGGTACTTAATGTGAATTGTAATTTTTGTAAAAGTTTGTTTTAGGTATTTTATTTCTTAAAATTTGAACATATTATACTAGGTTATACAGATAACCTAGTATCGCTCACTCATATCTTCCAGTAAATTCCTTTGAGTAAATAACTATTAAGAAAAAGGAATGTTTAGTCTAATGTACATTGTGACAAAGGAGTATCAAACTTTTAAATTTAAAAATGTGATATTCCTTTGTCCCAATGTACATTGGACTGTACATTGGAAGAGTGCCTTTTTCCATAATCTTTCATTTTCTTATAACAATAAAAAAAATTAAATATTAGGGGAGTAACAAACTAAAGAATCCTTGGTTACTCCCCATTTTTAGGGTTTCGAGGTCGTCCTCGGTTGGATTATATCTCCCAACTTACTGACGCTATAGAGTTGAAATTTGGTATATAAGTTAAACTTTTTTGCCCAAAATAGAAAACCTATTGCGAACTTTAACACTCCAAATTTCTGCGATCTGCGATCAATTACGATCACCGTGCAGTATTTTACATTTTTTGTAATTTTCAAGTTGGGTATCATTTCAAAGGTATTGAAATTTAGATTACAAATATGTATCGCATTTTCAAAATGGCGGCCATTTTACCCCCAAAAAATTCAAACAAACTCAAAATTTACCCCCCCTGCACTACCCCATTAGAATAGGTCCTAAAATAAGGCAAAAATACATAAATATAAATCTCTGTAGTCCAATAAAATTTCCAGGAGTTGATTTAAAAAAAGTAAAATTTTAAAATTTATAGGGGGGCGTAACTAGGGGGCCCCAAAATTTTTGTGATTTGAAAAATCGAAGTTGGGTATCATTTGAAAGGTATTGAAATTTGGTTCACAAAAATATATTTTGTTTCCAAATTGGCGGCCATTTTACCCCCCTAAAAATTAAAACAAAACGCAAAAAAAAATGTCCCCCCCCCCGCTAGCCCAATAGGACAGGTCCTAAAAATAAGGCAAAGACACAAAAATATGAGTCTCTGTGGTCCAATGATATTTCCGGGAGTTGAAATAAAAAAGTCAATTTTTAAAAATTTTAGGGGGGCGTTACTAGGGGGCCCCAAAATTTTTGTGATTTGAAAAATCGAAGTAGGGTATCATTTTAAAGGTATTGAAATTTAGTTCACAAAAATACATCGTGTTTCCAAAATACCGGTCATTTTACCCCTAAAAGTATTTAATAAGCATATACTGAAAAAAGTAAAGAATAATAATAATATGCACATCTTGATTTTTAAAAGTGAACAATAGATATTTTTGTTTAAAGAGTACCTAAAGAAATATATAATTATAATAATAATTAATTCTTATGACCGAAGTAACCCTTTTAGTATCTTGCTGGAAAGTACTTGACGGGATTTTTGTAAATAAACATAGGGGAGTAACCATCTAAAGAAGTACATTTTTTTTACTTTTTTCGCAGACGGATTCAAGAAGGTCAACTTAAAAATTGTTATATAATTTTCGTAATCCAAGTCGAGCATAGCAGTACCATCATTTATCGGAACCAACTCACGGCCTTTGGATCCCCTTTACTACCCTATTAAAGATACTTGGATAAATAAAATTAATTTTAAATTATAGTTAATAACTAGATATACATATGCGCTTTTAGCAATTCTAGAAACTTCTCATTTGTGTTATAGGTAGAGTTTAATGTACAAATAAGAGAAAATTTAAAGATTTGTTTCTTTGCTTTTTCAGGTTGAAATTTTACATGCCTGTTTCATAAATAAAACTTATTATAATTTAGACGATGTGCAAGAAATTTTATTAAAAGCGTTATGTTAGAACATAAGATAACGGTAAAAACGTTGTTTTCTCTATTTTAAATATTTAGGTCGGCTTTAATAAATTTCGTGATCTTTAACACTTCATAGCGGTGTTATTTTACAAAAAAAAAAAAAAAAAAAAAAAAAAAAAAAAAAAAACTACTAAAGTTATTTGTCTCATTGAATAGATTAAGTTGAAATTTTTCCCGTTCTAAAATTCCAATTTTACATTGTCCAACGAACTCATCCCGGGCATTTGGTAAAATGAACATCAGTACCGTATTTAAACTAAATCGGTCATTTTTCGCTCATGTTATAGTCATCGGTCGATTTCGAGACGGTTCACTCCCGATTATTCTCGTGATAATTCACTCCCGGGCTTGTACACAAGGAAGTTTTATATGGCACTTGACATTTTATTAAAAAAGAAAAAAGGATCTTAATATATATCCTGAGAAAACCCCATATACAACGGTGGGAAAACCTCTATGGGCTGCGTAATTGACAATTGCCAAGTCAGAAAATTTATATAAATATAAACGTAGAGTAATTTGGGAAAGAAAATGTTTGAGTTTGTGCGAGGGCCACAGAATAGAGGGAGGGACAGACAAACATTATTTTCTTGTACTGGATGGATCAGACCGAATAGATCTTACTCGGATTACGTGAGACGACTTATTTTCTATTTAAGTGTTTTCTTTTTTAGGATTAATACCTATATTAAAGTAAAAAATAGCAGATGGATTTAAACTTTTATTGAAAATATAGTATACGAAACAGAATTGGAATATACATATTTAAATTCATGGAGAAATAGATGAGTTGTGACAATATAGGATAAAGTCAGTGAAAAAGAAAACTAGTGATGGTTCTACAGCGGAGTTTAAAGTCGTATAAAGTTATGTCAATTGAAATACCTAGTAAAGGGCTGGGAGTGGGAGCGAGTCGAGGCTTCTAAGTAGAAACACCGAAGGGAAATGTTTGAAATTGAAATGTTTCTACCGAAAAACTTTTCAACCTTGTCTCACTCAGTTCTCTTTAAGATTTTTTCTTCTTCTTCTTCGCCCTGGAAAAGAATTCAAAGGGATTCTTAAAGCTTCCATATCTCGTGAATTACTTATCACCGGGTATAGTCTCCATGGAGATAGGTTGACTTTGTCCCCTTGAGTATCTCCCGAACACTCCGGTGCCCAATGTAACGGGTGATATTTGCTTCCTTTCTCATTCCTTGATATATTTCTCTCTTTTCGTGACGTCTTTTCACTTTAATTTCGTCCTTAGTCTTTACTTTTCCCCTTATTTCTGAAGGATGTTTTCCTTTTCTTTAAGTGATTCTCACACTGCGTTTTTTTCCCCCTCTTTCTTTTATTTTAAGGATGCTTTTTTACTTGTTAGGGATATTTCTTTGTTTTATTTTTTTTTCTCTCTCTCTCTCTCTTCTCGATGTTGGAAGGTTAATAATAATTATTTCTGTAGAGCACATGTTTAATCCATTATTTTCTAAGAAGTTTTTTATAAAACGGCATTTTTCATTTTAATTATTTTTAATATTTACGGATTTAATAGTATTACGTGTCACAAACATTTGAAAGAGTACTTTGAATGTACTAATCAATAATCAAACAAATTTTATTACTTCGCATTGAGAAAAAAAGTGATTCTATTGATTTTATTTATTAATTACTTACGTAGTTATTCTTATTTCCATTTACATTATCATCATAAAATCACATTCTTTCAGGACGGAGGGATTGAACACTATGCATGTTGATTTGATGATCATTAGAATGAATCATGTCTAGAGTCTAGATTTCAAACTATCAACCAGAAATTTTGTGTTTTGGACTTGGATTTGTTGGATGAAAGTTTCTAGCCTATTTGCTGCGCTTATCTTCTCTTTATTTTACCAATTAATATTAATTTTACATCATGACATTCTGGCGACTGCAGGTAATATATATTTTGAGAAAATAATATGTATATAATTCAAAATTCAAAAAGCACCTCTTTTCTCTTGAATTTCTCCGCTGTTTCCCCAACCAAAACAAGGTATTCTACAAAAGCTATTGTAAACAAGATGGGTTATGTATGCTCTCAATAAGATCTTATAAAAAGATCCTCTTTTTGTGACGTTACAAAACTTGATGTTTAGAAATACAATGAGAAGATGCGGGCTAGAAGTTAAAAAGTCGAGACAAATGTGGAGTTAATTGTACATATTATATCTGATTATTATGTCCTACCATCCAAATTTCATTAAAATCAGACAACATTTTCCTTGTTGTTTAAAACGGATTTCTGTTTGAAATTTTTGAAATCGGGGCCATAAAAATTTTCATTCTAAAACTTTTTAACGGAAACTTGTCACCCTTCAATGTTAGATGTTTGTTTCGCCAGCAATGCATAAGAGTATTTTGGGCTCCCAAGTGCATACCTGTGCTCCAAGGTCTTTCTTTCAACCTCGGTTGGTGAATAGTCCATTTATTCACGAATATTAGACTAGACTAGTCAAATATCCGTGCATTTATTTATAAACTTAGCTTACGTGAAGTGGTGGCTAACTGGTAGTATATGTAAATTGTTAGAATAATATGGACGTCTGATTGACGTCTAGTTCCTGTTTACTAAATTTGGACTAAACTTACTCGCGAGGATGCCGAGGCTTGTGTGTAGTAAACTACTTAATAAAATGTTTTTAAATTGTTACTTCTAAAAATATTATGATGTATAAGAAAAGTATTCATATTTAAGTTAATTTTAACCATGAAGACAAGATTTAATTTAATAGGTCCAAATCACAGATATGTTAATATCATACACAATAACCGTATGATCAATAAAAGGTTTCTATTGCTAGCACAAGTGTACTATCTATATAGATATTAATGGGGTTCGAACTATATTAAACCGCACATACATGCTGCTTGGTTCTTGGATGTTGGATTGAGTCGATCATGTACTGCTTGCGGTTAGAACGGTTCTGGTAATCCTACTGCACACTATATCCCTTGTATGGGATACGAATTTCAACAAATCTAGTCCATTGAAAATCAAGAGAGGATGTTTGATGTAATCGGTTCGACCTCAAACACGGAAAATAGCAGCACATAATGGTTGAAGGACTTCAACTAGGTTTGATGGATAATCATGTAACATCAAGAACAATTCTCAAATCAACGCTACCCTTATAAAATTCGGTAAACAAGAGAAACCCAAATTCAGATGAAAGCAGTATTGTAAATAAGTTGAATCCATATGCTCAATTTTCTGAATTAGATAGAACAATGTAAGTTAACTGTACTGGAAACCATAGAATCAATCGAAATTGAACTATCATTTTGTCTCTTCAAAAATCGAGAAAATAGGTAAGAGAAAAAACACGACTGTGACTTTATGCTAACTTTTGCAAGTTACTTAACATTTTTCATTAAGTCTGCTCATATTTTGCCTTGAGTTTATTATATATTTTAAAAAAAAAAAATAATAATAATAATAATAGTAAAAAGGAGAAAAAAACAAACATTTATCTTTGCTTCTACGAATAATTAAAAAATCAACTGCAGAAATGCAACATTTAATTAAAATAAATTGATTATTTAGTTAGTGATTACAAAACAAGATCCCACTTAGCACGTGTTTTAACTTTATACAATTGTTCTTACTAGTTTTCTCAGTAATATTTTGTCATTTATAAACAATACAATCCTTAAGGTAAATTACTACTCCTCAACAGTAAGGTAAAAAAAACTATTTTCTCTCTCTACCTCAGAAAAAAATAAGCTTGTCGGATATTCATTACAACTTTAATTAATTTAACTTTTTTCTAGAAATAAAAAATAAAAACAACAATTAATTATATTCAGTGAATTTCATTTCTCCTTCTTTTAAGTGGTTTTTTTCCCAGCCACTAATTAAGTTGTGCTTGATAAATATTTTTATTTTTTTCAACAAACTTTTTACCCTCTTTTCTCGGCTTGGCTATCCTTTTTATTTATTAGTTTTCATCTCTTATCCAGGTGGCCCCCAGGCAGTTAATTTTAAATTCATAGAGAAACCGCTCATTTTACTCGGAGACCCTTTTCCACCCTACCATCTTTCGGACAATAGCTGAACTAATATTAACCTTACGTCACCTCAGTTTTACTGTACGAATTACTTAAGTTGTTGTTTGTCCACTCTTTGTATACCCTTAAAATTAAGAAAAGGTTGCTTATTTTATCCTTTAAAGCGTAATTAAAGGAAAAAATTAAAAAAATTAAAAAATATTTTTAATCCCAATAGAAATTGTTTTTTATATAAAAAAAAAAATAAAATAATGAATTAAATTTTGCACTATTATATACCAATACTTAGGCGCACTGTCATATGAATTTAATAAGAAGCTAATTTAAAAATATTAACATGAAAAATGAAAAAACAGTCCTAGGTTTAGAGGTAAACAATAAAGTATTACAATATTTAGTATTGAAAAAGAAATTTATAAAGAGTAGATGCAATGGTATTTGCAATTCAATGACATTGTTTAAAAGTGAAATTATGTGTGCAAAAAACAATAAGAGAATGAATAATCAGGAAAAGAGACGTTTTAAGGTTCCTTAAGCAAAATAGTCAATTAATGTGTTTTCTTGGATTTCTGTCATGGAATTTTTGAAATGTCACTCTTCCGAATAATCTCATAGCTTCCGTTACCTTCAATAAGCTCGGAAGAGCAAAAGTATATCTTTAAGTTATAATGTTAGTCCATCGATTGTGAAGAATTATAAACTACTCAATCTGGTTTGATGAATAGGTATACATATAATTTTGAGGCTTTGCCTCTCAAGACCTTATCACAAATCATTATCTCTAAACTGAATTTTGTTTAAACAATTTTATAATTACACCAATTGATTTTCAATAGGTAAATCTATATATATAAAGATGAAAGTCTGTGGATATGTGGGTGGGTATGTCCTTTATACAAATCTACAGTTTTACTCCGATCACGATGTAAATTTGCACACTTGACCTTCAAAGCAAGGGGAAGGTCACTGTCTACATGATTTTTCGAAATTTAATTTCTGGTACCCAGGGGTACGGGGTACAAGTAATGAATACGGGGTAAAAGTAATAGATACCCTTCATGATGCATATCGTTGAAAAGCTCTTTGAGAGTACAGTAATTGTTGTTATGTATAGTTTCGCCATATTTTCATTAAGGAGGGGGGTAAAGTGGAAAACATATGGTATGTATGTAAGTATGTGAGTATATGTCCTTTATACAAATCTACAGTTTTATTCCGATCTTGATGAAAATTTGCACACTTGACCTTCAAAGCAAGGGGAAGGGCACTGTCTACATGAATTTTCGAAATTTAATTTTTGGTACCCAGGAGTACGGGGTACAAGTAATGGATACGGGGTCAAAGTAATAAATACCCTTCATGATGCATATCGTTGAAAAGCTCTTTGAGAGTACAGTAATTGTTGTTATGTATAGTTTTGTCATATTTTCATTTAGGAGGGGGGTAAAGTGGAAAAATATAACTACATAATATATCTAAGTAAAAAAGAAGAGTATCTATATGAGAGTATGTCTTTTATACAAATCTACAGTTTTATCCCAATTTGATGAATATTTTCACTCTTTTCCTTCAAAACAAGATCAAGGTCACTGGCTCCATGAGAGTACGGAAATAAAATTTTGGTACACAGAGGTACAGGGTACAAATGTCAAAGTAATGGATACCCTTCATGATGCATATCGTTGAAAAGCTCTTTAAGAATAAAGTAATTGTTGTTATTTACATTTTTTTCAGATTTTTATTTAGGAGGGGGTAAAGTGGAAAATACAGGAAAAATATTTCTATACTAAGAAAAAAATACTTCTGTAAGTAAAAAGAGTGTCTTTTGGTGTGTGGCTTCCTTATATAAATCTTTAGTTTTAACCTTCGAGGCAAGAGGAAGGTCACTGTCCACATTAGTTTTCGAAATTTTAATTTTGGTATCCAGGGGTACGGGGTACAAATGTCAAAGTAATGACAACCCTTCATTATGCATATCATTGAAAAGCTCTTTAAGAATACAGTAATTAGTGTTAAGAACATCTTTGTGATATTTTTATTTAGGAGGGGAGTAACATGGAAAAGTAAGGTTTGTGACATAATTCCCTCAACGCTTAACCATTTTTTATACTTATTTATTTTACAAAGTTCTGATACTTTTATAATATACATTTAGGTATCTATTTCTTTATTTATATTTTAGTCACTTAGGACATAATTTTTGTATACAACCCGGGCTGCGCCGTGTACTTCAGCTAGTTATGAAATAAAAGTTAAATAACACAGGAGAAGAAAGATACTACTGATTCTTCATAAATATTTCTAAGCACATATATAAATAATTAATATAAAAATTCCATTTTTCAAAACTGGTCTTATTTTCAATTTTTTTTTTTTTTTTTTTTTTTTTTTTTTTTTTTTTTTTTTTTTTTTTTTTTTTTTTTTTTTTTTTTTT
>KZ651724.1:189365-230755 GCA_001010745.2 Gerris buenoi
AAAAAAAAAAAAATTTCTATTGAAAGGGGGAAAAATTAAATTTTAATCAGAGAACAATGGGTCAGTTTTGGGTATAGTATGAACTATCCTTAAAAGTAAGTCAAGTAAGATCAACTAAATCTTTAAAATTAGTTCAGGCATCACAAGGAAAACGTTTCTGCAAATAAAATCAATTTAAAAATGAATTAAATTAAATTAACATAAAAAATAACTTACATTTATTTCTTAATAGTATAACTGATAAATTACATAATAAATTAACAATTATTATATTTATATAAAGATTTTTTTAGTTATTTATAAATGTTATAAGAATACATAGGTATTCAATAAACAAGGTTAAAAGTTAAAATACATAATGTAATTACAGAGAATATTATTTTATTTTTAACGAAATGAATACATTGCAAGCAACTTTTGTTTCAAAATTATTCAGTTCTGACATATAACAATGATAAGAAAACAAATGAATTTTAATAATTACCTTAATGGTTTTTTCAGAATATGAATTCGTTTTTGTTTCTTTTAGCCAGACATGAAATATTAATAACGCAATTATGAGTTGGGATTCAAAATTGGAATTGATAAATATTTCCTATCATGACGATTTAGGGATTATACTTGAGTATATATATAACAATACGGGATCCCTAAATAAACATAAAAACCACATTTTTTTGTGTTATACATTTTTAATTACTTATGTATTCTTTGACACCCATTATACCATTTTCACCCATTATAATTATCTATGGAGCAACAGTTCATAAACGTATGAACTACCTTAAAACTCTTTGCTGCAATTGTTCGGATAGAGATAGATTACATGCGGGGTTAGAATAATAAACATTAGGGAAAGAAATTGGATCTGTAAATTTTGAGATTGCTCCTAACATACATAATGCCATGTCTTTATACAAAATTATTGATAATAGATACATTAGCACTTCCATTCTTTTACTTGGCAGTAGTTTATTTATAAATTCATAAGCGTTATCTATAATTTCTCTGAACAAAAATAAAACGAAACCTTTTTTCCGTTTTTATTATTGAAAGAAATGTTCTCAAATTTGAACGATATTATTTCGGAAGTTATGCTTTGCTTTTTATTTGGTCGACATAGCGAGGTATTTAAAATCTGATGGTGAATCCTCTGAAATCCTGTCTTGCTAAGTACTCAAAATCACGTAGTTCACATCTTTCTATCTGGCATCCTGGGCTTCCAGTCTTTGATAACCATTGTACCCTGAAACAATAGATAGAGAATCTATTAAAAAAAAGTTACTTAAATAACATTGTTTTTTTGTTTTTTTTTAAAAATGCGACTTAGTGCGTTGGTTTTTGTTATTGATTCTATATTCTATATCAAGTTTCTAGTCTTTCGATGGTTTCGAATTAAGTCCTGATTAATTGAATTAATCCTTATTATGTACACGCCTTCGCTTTTGACAGACTAATGGTTCTATAAAATTAATATACTTTTAGCATTAGATATTATACAACGAAATAAAAAAAAGTAATTAGTTTTATATGTAGAAGATATTATAGATAGAATAGATTATAGCATGAAATAATTTTAGGGATAGTGTCAACTGAGACACTTTTAATGTAATCTTGATATCGTCGGTAATTTTCCAAAGTGACGAATCTCCAAATTACATAACTTGATATTACTGCCTGCCTTTCAAAGTTAAAAAGGTAATTTAAAAAAATTCTAAAACAAAACCAATACTTTTTCATATATAGGTATAATATTAAAGTTCGTAGTCTTCCGCTGTTACAATTATAATGAAGAAGGAAGTTCTAGATCTTCCGGTGTACGTCCCGTACACGTAGATCGCGTAGATCGCGATGGTGTACGTCCCTTTGAGGTGCGGTATAATATGTAGACAGTTTGGTATAACATGTTTTAAGAAAGGGAAAAATGACAAACCCCACAAAACAAAGGTATTGTTAGGCCCAGTTTCAAGCTGAAATGCCGAAAATGAACTTATTTAAAAGTATTACACCTGCGACCTACGTCTATAATAAACCACACCACATATATACCACTATATAATATAACTCTAGGTTTGCCCGCAATACATGGTTTTTGCGAAGTTTGTAATTTCCCCCTTTCTTAATACATGGCTCCATCAACGATACCTCGACCGCAGATTTGTTGTTTTGGTAAATTACCGATGAAATGTTTGTTTGGATGCTGATGTCTTGGTGGATTTTCTTCTCCTATTCCACCCATCTTTAAATTTTTTACGCTTAATGCATCTTTTTTTCTCAGTGATTGCCCTTTTTTGTTTACCGTCTTACCGTAAACCCATTATAATCCTTAACTAAATTAATAATTTTATTTCTGACCATTAATTCAGTCAAATCTTTTTCTTAACTATTGCACCTCTTGATTATTTCAGTAAAAGCTCTGAGAAAATCAATCTTTATCACTGAACCAAATTCTATAATATCGTTATATTTATCCTAGAACTAATTTTTGTCGCAGAAAACGATTATTAAGATACAGCATTAAATGAAATCCATTACAGAGACGGAAATTAGAAAAAATACCAATTTATCTAATCATAAGTTTGAAATTTATTTAATCTTAAATATTTAAAGCTATATAAATTACTTCTAATTAACTTTTGATCAGAAATGTAGACTAGGAGGCTATTTCAAACTGAAATACTTATTGAAGGGTCATTAAAAATGCAAATGAACATCAAGTCGAGATAGGTCTGAATATTGAGGAATTCCAATACCTCAAATATTAGGCATAAGGCAAAAAATAATGTCTTTCTGAACTCATTACAAACACAGTCGTTTAACAAACAGGACGTCCCATTAATATTGTACAGGTTTTATTTTTCTCCCTAATGTATTGTTTGACGGGTATCTTGTTTTAACTAATGTTTTTTTTTTTTTTTAAATAAAAAAAATTCCAAAAGTGAACCCGCTTCGAAAAAATGTCTGTGTTTTAGGTTTGAAGCTAGTCAGTTATAATTGATATTATGTTTAATTGTTATGCCCTTAGACTTAAAACTAATTAATAAAACTCTACACAATGTAAGAAAAAGAAAGTAGTGCATAATAAATTATGAAAATGTTTTAGACAATTAAAAGTCAAGATAAAGTTTCAGTCATGAAAGATTACTTGTGATATTTTATTAAAAAATGTCGAGGTATTCAAGGTGATTAGAGCCACACCAACCACCTCATACCTCTTCCAAAAATAAACGATATTTTTTTTCCAAAACTAAAACTTAGTGGTTGCGAACAAATTCCAAAAAATTAAAAAAAAAATCCAAATAAATTTGGACCGAAAATAAAACGTTTTAATAAACTTGTTTCCCGAACAAAATCCAAACATGTTTTCTTCCAAAAAATATTTATTTATTTTTTTTTTTTTTTATTTTGAAGGGTTCGAGGTGTATGGAGATGGTTCGAAGAGGTCCGAGGAGGTTAGGGTCCTAACTACTCTCAAACAATAAAAAAATCCAACACTTCCCCGCTCCCACAGTAAACATTTTTTTTTTTTTTTTTGCGTGCGTCGATTTTTTGCTATCAAGTCGGTTCACAATCAATTATTTTAATCAAATTATAATTACTATTTACAAAGGGAGACAGTCAGAGAAAAATAGACCTCTGCGCCGGGATTCGAACCACGGACCTCCCCCTCATAAAAATTAAAAATTGAATCAATTATTTTTAAAGAAAAACTTATGAAAAAGTAAACAGTATACAAGTCAAGAGATAGAAAATAGTGATTTTAGAAATAATTTTTGGTCTGAAATCACATTGTGGACATTGCTATGAAAATGTTTGTTTTTAGAAAATTGTAAAAAAAAACTCTGGTTCAAATCAATATTTTTCGATTAAACCTAGCCTATAACATGCGCAACCTATTGGTGCACACCACTATACGCAAAAATGAATCGATTTGCTTCAGCCAGTTTGTGCCTAAAATAAAGTTAACTGGTAGTGACAGACTGACAGACTTGAAAAATTTTGAAATTTAGAGCAATGTACAGATAAAATTTTAATTTTATACATATTGACCATTGGATTTTGAATTAAGATGGCAAAATCAAAAAAATATTTCTTAGCGAGCACCTGGGGTAAGAGGAACATACCAACAAAATTTCATTTGTGTGTGTGACATTTCATGGTCATAAGCAATTGCATGGTTTCAGAGATATCGTGATGTGTCAGTGAGAGGTATTTGTACGCTAATATACGCTAACTGGCTAACTATATTACGGATACGCCGTCCTATAGATAATAATATTAATAATAATTACTATCACGGAGGGGGAATAAAAATAATCGTACATTTAAAACCTGTTTTTCAGCAAACTGATTAAGTTTCCTCTTTCTGTTTTATTTACATTAGATTATAGAGTATGAGTAAAGAGTTTCACCTTTATTCATAATTATCTGGAAATTGGAAATCTATGTCTTCAAATGTAAACCAGCCTGATTTGAAAGTTTGAAAGAAAACTTGTGTAACATATATGTACTTTATAGAAACCATATAAAACTTCGCGGTAAATAACTTCTTGGCCGTATACTAGGACCGATTGCACTCAATGCCAACTCGTTGAGCGTCATACAGGCGCCTCTCCCATCGCACCTTTGACTTAGACACTCTGACAGTGACAGAATATACTTTAGAAACTCAACTACCTCCTCTCACCTCTACCCTTGATGATCTCTATTACAAAAAGATGTATCGAAAGTAAACAAATATGTTATATTTAATACACCCTTGTCATTTTTAAGTATCGCAAGAAAATTGGAATAGATCCCATAAAACTCTTGCAACAAACTTTGATTTCAACTCAAGACATGCGCACTTTCATAATTACTTCATTTAAAGATACATAAGTGTGCAATAATATATAAATCTTCAACTAATGCAGTGTGTACATTTCAATTAACTATATTTAATTATCAGTAAGAATTACGCCTATCAACTCCTATCTTTATACACTTTCACTTTTATCGTCTTAGGAATAGTGAAGTAAATTATGTCTTGTTGATACTTTCTTTATTAAAAATAATTCTTACATTTGCTGAAGAGATGCCCTTTTTTATTCCTTCAATAATGTGTTCATGGATGTGTGCTTAGATTGTAAGTAAATTCCGGTGAGAAGTTTAAAATAAAAAATTTAGACAAAGCAAGTTTATTTATAGTCCAGTCAATATAGGTTTTTTCTTCGGAATAATTTTAAGCCACGATTTTTTTTTTCACAGAGAGCTTTGTTATGCCATTGCAAATAATATATGAAAAGTCCCCAACTTTTGTATGTACGCTTCCCTCTTTTTTAGGGGGGGGGGAGGAGGGGGGTAAAATTTAAAGGACTTTAGCTAAGCAAGTGGGGTATCATTTTCTATGCAATTTTTTTACGCTGAATCGATTAAAACAAGAATGAAGTCGATACGACCTATAGTTTGGAAGATATAAGGGGTTTTATGTATAAAAAATCAAATATTTTAATGTAATAAAAGAAGACAAGAATTTTTTTTAGCCAATTGGAATCTTTTAAGAAGGTCCTTGGAGAAAAAATCGAAAATTAATTTCTTGTGACACCCCTAGGTGTACATTAAAATATGAGCATTTTTTTCTGAAGTTGCATTCAACATGGGGGACCAATAGAATCGTTTCCAATTGTGCCAACTCTAATCTTATAGAATAGCCGGTTTTTAAGATTTAAGTGAAGAAACGTCTTTCTTATAATATATTCATTTGTAAGATTATAATTTATTTAGTCTAGGGTGCTCTGCCTCTGCCCCTTGCTCGCTTCGCTCGTCGAATAGCGGCAGCTGCCTTGAACCTTCGCACGATATGACAATTTAATATTTCACAATTTGACACATTTATTTGTTTACAAAACTTTTTTAATCTATCTATCTATCTATCTATATATATAAAGATAAAAGTCTGTGGGTATGTCCTTTATACAAATCTACAGTTTTATTCCGATCTCGATGAAAATTTGCACACTTGACCTTCAAAGCAAGGGGAAGGGCACTGTCTACATGAATTTTCGAAATTACATGGTACCCAGGAGTACGGGGTACAAGTAATGAATACGGGGTCAAAGTAATAAATACCCTTCATGATGCATATCGTTAAAAAGCTCTTTGAGAGTACAGTAATTGTTGTTATGTATAGTTTTGTCTCATTTTCATTTAGGAGGGGGGTAAAGTGAAAAATATGGTATGTATGTAAGTATATGGGTATGTCCTTAATACAAATCTACAGTTGCATTCCGATCTCGATGAAAATTTGCACACTTGACCCTCAAAGCAAGGGGAAGGTCACTGTTTACATGAATTTTCGAAATTTAATTTTTGGTACCCAGGAGTACAGGGTACAAGTAATTGATACAGGGTCAAAGTAATAAATACCCTTCATGATGTACATCGTTGAAAAGCTCTTTGAGAGTACAGTAATTGTTGTTATGTATAGTTTTGTCACATTTTCATTTAGGAGGGGGGTAAAGTGGAAAAATATAACTACATAATTTATCTAAGTAAAAAAGAAGAGTATCTATATGAGAGTATGTCTTTTATACAAATCTACAGTTTTATCCCAATTTGATGAATATTTTCACTCTTTTCCTTCAAAACAAGATCAAGGTTCCATGAGAGTACAAAATAAAATTTTGGTACACAGAGGTACAGGGTACAAATGTCAAAGTAATGGATACCCTTCATGATGCATATAGTTGAAAAGCTTTTTAAGAATAAAGTAATTGTTGTTATTTACATTTTTTTCAGATTTTTATTTAGGAGAGGGTAAAGCGGAAAATACAGGTAAGATATTTCTATACTAAGAAAAAAATACTTCTATAAGTAAGAAGAGTGTCTTTTGGTGAGTGGCTTCTTTATATAAATCTTTAGTTTTAACCTTCGAGGCAAGAGGAAGGTCATTGTCCACATTAGTTTTCGAAATTTTAATTTTGGTATCCAGGGGTACGGGGTACAAATGTCAAAGTAATGACAACCCTTCATTATGCATATCATTGAAAAGCTCTTTAAGAATACAGTAATTGTTGTTAAGAACATCTTTGTGATATTTTTATTTAGGAGGGAAGTAACATGGAAAAGTAAGGTTTGTGACATAATTCCCTCAACGCATAACCATTTTTTATACTTATTTATTTTACAATGTTCTGATACTTTTATAATATAAATTTAGGTATCTACTTCTTTATTGACATTTTAGTCACTTAGGTCTTAATTTTTTAATACAACCCGGGCTGCGCCGGGTACTTCAGCTAGTAGTACATATAGATTACTGTTGTTTCACAGTTTCACCTTTCAATCATTTCATAACTTTATTCTTTCTCATTAGATCTTTATCTATTACACTGGACTGGTAGGGAGACCGGGCTTAAGGCTTGAGCTCCCCATCGTCATATTTGTGAAGACTATAAATCAATAATAAAATTATTGTAACATGTAACATTATCAATATTAAAATGGCAGACAATTATGCATTTAGTGTTAAGTGGTGAAAAATAGAGATATAAAAATATATGTAGTATAAAATATACTTTATTTAATTATTTAAAAATATGATTAAAAGGATATTTGATCATGTCGCTTAACACAGTAACATGCATGTATAAATTAAATCAATGGTGGTGTGGGAGGTCTAGATACAATAAAATAATAAAAAATGCTAGATCCTCTTATATATGTGATCCAAATCCTTCTTTTATTCTTATCACAATGTCATTTTTTCCGATTAGTGTCAAACTGTGTTTAGCTCTTGTCGCTTTAGACTTAGCTTATTTTTTTTTTAATTTCACCTCTACCTTTTATTTTTATTTAAGGGCATACAATTATTAATTGTATTGCTTCTTTAAATTGTTTCTTTCAAAGGTCTAAACATATCGACAATGAACGATAATGCAGAAAAAAATAGTTATCTCACATCTCGATGATAACTAAATGCAAGGATAAATAATGAATAGTAGGGTAAATTCGGATTGTACGTGCCCCCACTTAGAGGTTAGGTGATAAAATCCCGTATATTAAATTAAAAATCTTAATTTTGTGTATCCTTGAATTTTCAATAGCCGTGCTCCACTCATTTCCAAGAAAAAACAACCCTCCCCCTCCTGTATATAAACCAGGTAGAGGTCCACCTCGAAAAAATTTCGAAGGCACGTACAATCCGAATTAGCCGAATGATATATACTGACAGTGCAATACAGTATTCAGTATACGTATTATAATATTTCCTCCAGCCTCCAGTTTTTTCCGAGGGTGGGGGGGGGGGACAAGATCGTAAAACCCATTTATAAAAAATGTTACTATCTATGTGTTTTATGAGCAATAAGTATTAAATACACTCAAAGTTATTTCTTATAAGTAAATAGTATTTTCTTAAGTCTGAGGCTTCAGCCCCCCCCCTTCCCCCCGGTGGGTGTGCCACTGATACCCTCTTATCAGAAATACAAACAGTCATCTGTCCATTCACCAAATTTTTTAGCATTTTTAGAAAACCTCCCGTAATAATAAACTACATATAAACTAAAAATATATAAATAGATAACAGTCTTGTGAAAAGATAAAACAAAAAAAAAATCGTAAGTGAAATAGAAACGGTTGCTAACAAACAATTTGTGACGTCACGAAATAAATAGATGAATTCTCTGCCAAGATTTGTCGGTAAAATGTGCCAAGTTTTCACTTATAGATCAATCACACGGATACACTCTCGAGAACATTAAACAATTCACATAAATTTACTTTTACATCAGCATTATCTCAGTTACTCTGGCTGAAAAAAAGAGCATGTCTGTGCAATGGATATTGAGTTGATTTATTTTTTTAAATTTGAAGTTTTGATTTGTTTTATTTTATACCGAATAATATGTTAGAGTTTATTATTTTGTTAAATTGGCTTGATAGTTTGACATTATTTACGTTTTAAGAATTTGTTGGAACAGAAAGACAAAAGATGTTAAGACTATTTTAAAGCGTGGGTGGAAGAATGTGGCCCGAGAGAAAGAATTATTTTTTTTTAGATATTTGGAGGCGGAAAATTGTGTTATCTCTGTTTGTGTTTTTCTTTTATTTTCTTTTCTCTTCATCTTCTTTTGACTCCCTTATTTATAACTAACTTCCATTATTTATTTTCTCTTTTTCTTTTCCGTTTTGATTCTTGCGAAAATTCAAAGCATCAAAAGATTGTTTGTTAGTAATACACTATACAAAGAGAAGATAATATTGATTCATAAAATCCAGAAATATTTTTTTAATTGAGCGCCTCCAATGTGTAAATAACTTAATTAAAAATTAAGATGGTCTTACATTTATTAGCAAGATATTAGAAGGAGGAATAATATTTATTTTTTAATAAAAATTTAATTAATTTCAAGTAGATATGAATAATGATGAACATTTTACCTCTCCGTTCTAATATAATAAAATTAAACAACCTTAAAATAAAAAAAAATAAAAATCTAAAAACAAATTTTTGAAATAAAAGGTACTCAATATATATTATTAAAGAAAAATTCTTATTTTTTTCACTTGTGGTCAAAGTATAGGACCGTACGCCGTACATCAGTTAGAGGGTTCGGTGCAATTTTAAATATATATTTCTCCTTTCTTTTAACACTCTTTTATTTAACTTTAATTGTTTGTGAAGTACAAATTTATTAATACAATTTTAACTTAATCATAATCACGATAATTCAAATAAAATAGTTTTTTTTACTTTCTGGCATAGAGAAAAATTAGGTATTGTCTTTTCGAATTCAATTTCGAGATTTTAATGGATTTACACGTTTTGAGGTCACTTTACCTTAATCCAAAAAAGTAGTTTTTGAAAAGTGTCTTTGTCTGTCGTCTGTCTGTGCAGACGCCTGGTGCCTAAAATACTGAGTCAATTTCGACGAAATTTGGAATACATGTATGTACCCCGAGGCAAAATTGAGAAATTTATTTTAGATACATTTAATATGAAATTTGGGGGTGCTACCCCCAATAACTCTGAAAAAAACGTGAAAAACATTATTTATCGAAAACGGTTCCGACGACTTTGAATAAAATATTCTAAAATTTAGTCCATTTAAATACGAATCTAACGACATAATCCATTTTACCGGGGGAAATCTAGTTCCTGTGAAAATAGCTTAAACGTGAGGGGAAATTATTTTTATGATACATTTTGATGAAATGTTAAATTACAATTAAATGTATCAACAAAAGCACGAAAAATAATAAATGGTAAACACTTGGCAGTGCATAAGTAATAATGCACTCTTATATATAAGAGAGTTTGTCTGTATTGCCTCAGACCGATTTTTATGAATTATTGTATGTAGATATATGTAATTGATCAACAGCCACAATTAGGTAACAGGCAACTACAGATTATAGCCTGTTTTTTATTTTTAATCAGAAGAATAATGCCTCTATATTCCCTTTCTATAACTTGTATCTCTAAACTCTAAATGAATGGCGTTCGCGATTTTGTATGTTTAGTTAAGGTCCATTATTATTATTATTTTTTTTTGTGGTATAATATGGAGTTGTGCCTGAAAATGAAAGAACGGATCAAATAGCTCCCAACCTCCACTATAAAGGCCCCCATTCACGATCAAACATATTGCGCAGACCAGTGGCAGCGATAACGGGCCCGCAGGGCCCACTCGCTGGGGGCGCAGGGGATCTGGGGGCCCCGGGGGGCTCCTGGAAGGGAAATAGAGGGCCACACTAAAAGTTTGCGGGGGGCCCCCAATATCTTACCGCCGGCCGCCACTGGCGCAGACTTGATTTGGGGCACATTTAGGCCATATACATATACCAAGTATGAGGTTTGCGCTAACATTTTTACCGTGAATGGGGGCTTTTAGAATTTGGATATATCCGTATATGATGATTATTATGCATGTATCAAATGTTATATGTTTATAATCCTTGATGGTACACCAGGAATTAATCCAATTCAAATGCAAAACAGTCAAATGTAGTTTAGTTATTACAGTAGATACTTACATTTCTTCAACTTGAGGTTTGTATCCCTGAAGTTTGCCTACTACAGTTCCTTTTTTGGTATTCTTGACCCATCCTCCAATTCCATAGTTAATCGCCATGTCTCGGCAATATTTAGTAAAATAAACACCTGAAAGAAAAAGTGACAAATATTAAAATAAAGTTTGGGCCGATATAACTAGCTTTTAGACACCACTGATTTTAATATATCCCATTCTCCAACTTACTGCTTAGAAACTACATACAGGGTGGTCCAAAACTCCCCCCCCCCCTCTTAACTTTTGAACGGTTTGAGATAAATTAATGAAACTTGGGGGATCTCTACCATGCCAAGGGAAGTTTGTTTTCATGCTATCACCCACTCGGGGCAACCACCCACTTTGCCCCCAGGCCACCCAACTTCAAAATTTCAAATTGGAACGTATATTTTTGATAGCATATTTGGATTCTACGGTGAAAAATAATAAACTTTTACTTGAAACTATTTTTTCTATCACCAATATTTTGCCCCCTACAGGGGGGCAAATATAGCAAAATAACCCTTCCGATAATACGTTGTAAAATCTAAACGGTTAGAGATAAATTAATGAAACTTGGGGGATCTCTACCATCCAAAGGGAAGTTTGTTTTCAAGCTATCACCCACCAGGGGCAACCACGCAATTTGCCCCCAGGCCACCTCACTTCAAAATTTTGACATAAAGTGTATATTTTTGATAGCAGATTTAGATTCTACGGCAAAAAATAAGAATATTTTACTTCAAACTTTTTTTTCTATCTCCAATATTTTGCCCCCTATAGGGGGGCAAAGGCATAAAAATTGTAGATTTCAGCGCCTGGGGGCAAAATGGCGGTTGCCCCTAGTACGCGAGTGGTTGAATACATACCTACTTTAACATGGTACAGGTCCCCCCAACTTCCATTTCTTTTTTTTTAACCGTTTAGATTTTATAACGAAATAAGTGTTATTTTTTAGTATTTCGAAAGGGTTATTTTGCTATCTTTGCCCCCCTGTAGGGGGCAAAATATTGGTGATAGAAAAAATAGTTTCAAGTAAAAGTTTATTATTTTTCACCGTAGAATCCAAATATGCTATCAAAAATATACGTTCCAATTTAAAATTTTGAAGTTGGGTGGCCTGGGGGCAAACTGGGTGGTTGCCCCTAGAGGGTAATAGCATGAAAACAAACTTCCCTTGGCATAGTAGAGATCCCCCAAGAAATGCATCCTTTTCTTGAATTTCATACGTAAATAAAATGTTAATGTTAAACTAGCACATAATGCTTAAATGAATAACACAAATTTTGACTTGAACAAAATTTGACTTCTTTGTCAAATTAGGTTAGTTAGTTGTAGACTTAAAATGAAAAGTCTTAAGCATTATACTCATAATACATAGCTCTTGAACTTCTCAAAAAACTTCTTTCACCAAAGATACTGCAACAGAGGATAGTAGGCTAAACAAAGTAACGAATTTATTTGAAATAAAACGTAGGCAATTTTCATCTGAAATCTGAGAGTAGGTAGAGGAATTTAAGATGATACGTTCAGAGCATTACCCACCTGCTATATTATGTATGTTAATGCCTATTACCTTAACTCTACCTTCTTCAATATAAATCCTAAATTCCACAACATTTAATTCAATCATCCTCATCCATTTGAGTAAATGTTTAAACACGGAAAATCCTCTGTTTTAGTCAAAAATAAAGTCAGCTGCTTTGAGAACCTTTAAATTGTTTACAATAGTTTAATCAACTCACTTATTTAAGTCTTGTTATAGGTTTAAATCAATTTTATCTACGATTGATACGTAATATAAACATTGTTATTGTATCTCTGTTTAGATGAGTAGAAAGTGATTCTTTACGTACTTGTATTCATTGCGCATGCGCGTCTCATAATACTGAAGAATTCCTCTTTTTTCCGCCCTAGGGCGGTAAAAAGAGAAGAATTCCTCACCTTTACGCACGATTAGCAAGTTTGTTTACATTTAACAAAACTAATTTGACGTTTGTTTAATAAAAGTAACTGTTTATATCGAGGTTTTTTGTGACAATAAAACAGTGATAGTGATTATGACGAATATGAGGAGAATAATAAGCCTCCCGAAATAATTAATTCGGCACAAAATACAACTAATGAATAAATGTCAACTTTATCAAAAGAGAAATACAAAGTTACAAACAAGAAGTTTATTATTTTTTCTGTATTTATTATTAAAATCTAACAATTGTAGATAAAGTACGGTATGCAACTAGTGCGAAAACGGCATTTTGCATTGCTCGAGTTGTTTTACTACCCTCGCTATCGCTCGGGTGCAAGCTCCACACTCGCATGCAAAATGCTACTTTCCGCACTCGACGCGTAATGTACTATTACCCATTCATTCTACAATTACTATTATTATAACGGTTGATATCATAATAGATTTGATGTTTTCCGGTGATTGCCGAATATAAGCCCGATTCTAGGTATGTAAATTTATCGCAGCTCGATAAATATTGTTCCTGACGTCAGGGCCGATTTAACTATAGGGGCACGATGGGCACGTGCCCAGGGGCGCGTGAGGTTTGGGGGCGCAACTCAAAAGGCTAGATGGGAGGGGGCAAAGCTAAATTTTGCAAGGGCAAAAAATATAAATGCGGAAAAAAAAACAGAATAAATACAGTGAATAGGTCTACAATGCGTAAATATAAGCTGAACCGTTGACAACCTGAAAAGCGACATAACGCTATAGGAATTTACTATACCAATAATTTAAATAGACGATTTTGCCAGAGCAAAAGCAAGAAATATCGATTCGAGACAACTCACACTAACTTTGTCATATAATTTCGGCCCCAGATCCCAGAAAACATGAAAATTATTATAGTTATCTGTAAAGAAGGATACGTGTGTAGGATTGCTAGCTGTGACAGTACAGTAAACCAACCCTTTGCAGGGTTACTATAAAACCTTCCAAGTGAAGTAAGAGTACCACCTAGCACTACCGTCTACTCCCACTATTCTTTTAAACTATAAACTCATAATGATTAACTGTTAATTTGTTTAATGTTAAATATTAATTGCATTAAGCTCGCTTTAATGTTTAAAAAAAATCAGATTTATTTTCATCAATGTCTCGGAAACTAGATTTTTCCCGAGAAAACGGTTTATATCGTTAGATTCGAATTTAAATGGACTACATTTTAGATTTTCGGAACTGTTTTCGAAAAATAATTTTTTCATAGTCTTTGGGGGATACTGCCCCAAATTTATGGCCTAATTTATTTTATGGCTAAAATTCATTACTCAATTTTTTCTCGGGGTATGATTTTTTTTAACATGTATGCCAGATATCTTCAAATTCGGCCCAGTAGTTTAGGCTCCATGCATCTGCACAGACAGACGACAGACAGGCATTTCTTAAAATCTCAGTGGACCTCAAAACGTGCTAATCCATCAAAATTTAAATTCGAGTTTTCGTGCCATCATAATACTTTCTCTTTATATTAGAGAGTAAAAATTGGTTAGGCGTAAAGTATCACGTAAAAAGGGTTTCGTTGGTATTGTGAACATGTAATTAGTATAGGGGGGTGGGGACGCAAAATGTTGATGTTTTTTGACAAAATGGCGCGGAAAATAAAACACTACCCCCAAGTGTTATATATTTTTGTAATCTACTCTTCAATACCTTTCATTTGATACCCTACTAAAAATTAAAAATAAAAAAAATTCCCCTTGACAGAAATTAGCCGCCATTTTGGACTCCCAGTTTACCAGATCAAATTGCTAATCTTATTTTTTCTTTGGCCCATCAGACCGCACATTTTGCATATTTTTTATATTTTTAGTAACAGCAGAAATATAGTTTAGGGGAGAGGGGAACACAAAATTTTGATGTTAAAACGCGGAAAATTAAACACTACCCACAAGTGTTATATTTGTAATCTACGCTTCAATATCTTTCAGTTAATACCCCACTCAAAATTTTAAAAAATATATTTTTTTCACGCGATGTGAGTTATCCATCATTTTGAATTTGAACAGCTAATACTTTTGAGTTCACTATATATGTTTCCTGTGAGCGCGACAAAACGATCTTTAATACTGGAAAGTTTCATGTTTTTATTTCTTTTGGTTCAAAAGTTATTGGAACCGTACAGTGTGAGGGGGTGGGGAGGGCGCATCTTGACGGAGTGCCCAGGGCGCAGTTAACGTCTAAAACGGCCCTGCCTGACGTTTCCCATCTTAATGAGACAATCTTCAATGGCCAAGGGCATACGTGTTATCTTCTTAAGTGACATCTAGGTCCTAGACCTAGATGATCAAAATTGAAGTGCAATAATATTAAAAATGCCTTTTTTGTTCCAAAAGGTTCTTCCACAACCGTTCTAATCAAAATTTTACACTCTTTGATACTTGTTACTTTGTTAGAACAGCATGGACATGGACGTAAAATGCTTCTAACAATGGAAGCATCTAGAACTTTAATGCAACCAACAATTATTGGTAATTATGTTTTCTTACATACTTCTGCTAAAAAAGTTCCTGGACTCGGAGTGTAACTCTTCTAACTACTGTAGTACACCCATGACTCCGTCACCCGTAATGATGGAAGGAAGGAAGTTTCATCATTTTCAGCACATGTTTTCAGTTCTTGGGAAATGAGAACACGATATTGCTTTCAAACATGTGGCAACAGACGGGGAAAAAAGTTTGCAGCAATTCTGCGCATCCCAAGTTCATCCGCAAAAATTCTTTGGACAGTGCCATAGGACATTCCAACTTTATTACAGATGTCATGAATTGATTGTCGACGGTCTCGGAGAATTTTTTCATGCACAGTTTGGATGTATTCCAGTTGAAGGGCGCCCAGAGCGCTCGTCGTCTTCCACACTCGTCTTTCCATTCTTGAGCCACTTTAACTATTCAAAGGCTTGGGTTTTTATCCATGACTTCATCACCAAATGCTTCTCGAAGCAAATGCGTTGCTCTTTCAAATCGCTCATTACGCTATCGCAGAACACAACTAACAGTAACACAGTTATCACCTCACTGACAAGACAAAAATCTGAAAACGATAGGAGGTGTTTGGGTGAAGTACTAGTACCGAAACCTAGCGGCAAATCGATGTACTACAGTAGTTAGAAGAGTTACACACTGAGTCCGGGAACTTTTGGGTAGCACCACGTAAGTATAAAAGTTGTAATAAAGAAAACGTAAACCCGAGCTAAAATATTTGTATAAATTTAATTTATGTTTTTATTTTGATAAAAATAAAATGTAAAACAAGTTAGAGTGTGTTAAAAAGTTTATTTAACCTAAATTTAAAGGTGGAAAAATGTATTTGCATACTTTTATGTATGTGAAAAAAAATACATATTTTTAAATATATTCGATATACAAAGCCCCTACGTATTTTATTTTTAGTCTTAATCTACAGAATTCAAATATAAAACAAACATAATATTTGTAAATCTAATAAATGTATTTCTTTTTTAAAGATTTATATTGAATATTACATTTATAAATAGCGATTTTTTAATTTTTTATTTTACTCCCTTGAAAAAAATCAGTAGAAGATAATATCAGTAAAATTAGGCTTGTTAACCAAACAACGTGTTTATACAAAATGAAGCAAAATAAAATACCATTGAGTGGGAAGACATTGCTTGGTTATTGAACTATGTACAGTACATCTCTTTTACGTTTAATCGGTTCAAACGTAAGTTCATTTTACATTGACAACAAGTTAAATTTTTCTCATACGTCATACTTCAAGCACATATGATAGGAATTAAAAATAAAAATACACACATTAAATATAAATTATAAAATCACACTGCTAAGTACGTACACATTGCTAACTACTTATACATGGCGGAGTTAGAAAAGAAACAAAATTAAAAGTAACGAACTGTTTGTACCTAGTAGAGTTAAGGCAAAATTAAAAGAAAATCATTATTTGTATCATTAAAGCAAGCGTCGTACTATAAATATATATTGAATATAAGAAAAAAAATGATCATGATGAGTTTGTAGTTAAAGAGTATGTTTGTTAAAGGAGTTTGGATTGAAATAGGACTGTTTTCTACCTACCCGGCCTATTAATTTAAAATATTATGAAACATATCTCTTCCCTATTCTAAAGCTTCTGCTTGTATCCGGTTGAAATTTTACATGACTGTTTCAATTTTACTTTAGAAAATGTGTAAGAAGTTTTATTAAAATCGTTATTCGTTAGAACGGAAGATATCGGTAAAAACGAGGTTTTCTTTATTTTAAACGTTTGGGTCCACTTAAATAAATTTAGCGATCTTTATAGCTTCATAACAGTGTGGGTGTTCGTTTTACTAAAAAAAATATTTAAAAAAGTTGTTTGTCTCATTAAATAGATGAAGTTAGAATTTTTTCTTGAATTAAGTACGCAGTATTATAATAATATATGTACCTTATATATTGAAATAAGCGTCACCTCAGATCAATTTTACTATTAGCAAGACCGTTATTATATTTTCTATATTTTTACAAAAGCAAGTGACATTTTGACAAATATAACATAAATAAACAAAAAAAAAGTCAAGGTACAGGCTTCCTTAATAACATTTTCCCCCGTTTTTTTTTTAAGCTTACGTTTACGCGAGCGTTGCGCGTGAACGCTTGGGCGGATAACGTTTTCCAACGAACTTAGCCTGGGCATTGATAAAATGTACATGTGTACCAAATTTCAACAAACTCGGTGATCTTTTACTCAAGTTATCGTCATCTGTAGATTTCATGACGGATTTTGCGTGATGGTGATTTTGTGACGGTGATTTTGGTCGTTTTTTCGGATTCACTTCCGGGCTCCAGAACGTGCCATATGGAACACCGCTAAAACACCGTTTATTTTTTACTATTCAATATTAACGACATATTAACAAAAATTTCGTTGGCTCAAGTAAAAAAATTAAACATTTCAATTCTGGTCTAGTTCTAGGTGTCTATCAAGTGACAAACTAACATAACCTTAATTTTAGATCTACTATCTAATTTTATACTCAGGATATACATAAAAACGCATTGCCGGCAAAATGGATCATGGCAGCTCTCCACTGGTCTGTACTTTTTAACATCTTATGCCCAAGATATGTCACACAGATGAACTTAGCCGACCATGTATTCTTAAAAAGGGCCACCAAATTATTAACTTATGCACTTTTATGCGCACTCTATCTCTTGGACTTTACAGAAAACTATTTAAATAATCATACTACATTAAAAATAAATTAACCAAAAAACTTATCTTTCGATAAAATAATAATAAAAATAAAAATTTTATTTTAAAGTTTAAAATTATGATAAAGTGCATAAAAATCGAATATTTCTCGTAATATTTTCTCTACCTACGTTAAGAAGAAAAGAAAAGTTAAAAATAAAAATTAATGGCAGAACTGATTATAATGGGTTTAAAGGCGGTGAGAATGAATGGAAGCTATAAATCGTTGGGGCTTTCTGATTTTAGTTTTCAACTTTGTCTAGCGTAATGGGTTGCCTCTCCTAGAGTTGTAGTAAAGTATAGAAGCACTCTAAGCTAGAGCCAAGCCAAGTGCATCTACTTAGAAACTGAGTACTTAGCCTTCTAAATAGAACCTTACCTCCTTGCTCTATATTACACTTATCTTTTACACCAACTTTCTTTTTATCATATTAATTATTGATTAGGGAAAAAGAGTTTTACCTGACACTTAACAGCAATAGGTTTATGGGTCGGCACGGTTCCCTCTTGAGTAAAGTAGTCATTCGGAGAATATTGTGCAGGGAATTAACCGACATTAGTCTTCTCTAAACCAAGTCATTTTTTAGTGCACAATAATAACAGAAGAAAAGGGTTATAAATAGACAAAACCTTATCTTTAATGGATAACCGGAAATCGTAGTTAGTTATCGTAGTTAGAATCTTATCATTTTGATAAGATATCGGTATCGACCTTAGTTATTTCCTCTTATTTTATAGTACTCTCACGATGGCACTATTATGTCTTTATGTCAATGGCCACGAAAGTGCTGTCGCTGTCGTGGAGGTGTCCACGCATTTTTGAGACCAATGTTGACAGTATGTAAAAACTCTACAAATGTTATATAAAAATAATTGATTTTAAAATTTATATATTGCAAACGGAATATTTCGATGGTAAATGACAAAATAATATGTTGTCTCTTTGTTACCTCTTACCACTTTAATCTGATGTTTTCACGAGACACTAGGCGTGATTGTTCTTGTGACTGCCGTAATAGTGCTCTGATACCGATAGTTCTCTTTCTTAACTCTTAACTATCTCGTTAGAAGAGATAGTATGATAGTTGATAGTTGATAGTGCTGTCAAGGCATTATCTATCACCATGTAAATGAGTCTTTAGTTTTGGCTCTTATCAGTTTGATAAAGTATGAGACTCAAATTAGTAGATAAGGCAACACAAACTTTTAGTTAGAACCTTATCAGTTTGATGAAGTCTCAGGAGGGACCTCTTTGGGAAGATAACTCTTGAGTTCATTCATAATTCCAACCTCATAGGAAGGTAGTCTTTAATAAGAGAATGCTAATTACCCAAGATTTAGGATTTAGGATCGAAGTGGGTTCAAACATTGTTAAACCTATAGAGTTAATTTTAATTAATAATTTTTCTTCAACTAATGACAGAAATCACCCTAGAGTCTTTATTGTTTTTGTTTTATACTGATGTCTTGTAGGTTAATCATCGCGACCACTTTGATTCCTACTGATTTGGGGAGCTATTATAGATTTACGTCATTTTTACCCTATTATTTTAAACAAAAGATCATTTGTAGTCGATAGATAGCTTTGAAGAGTTCCATCCTTTGTTTCAGTTAAACAATCAAGTTAAAGTATTGGTGGTAGCAGGGGTGTACTGGAACCCGAACGCCCAACTTAAACGGCCAACTTGAAACGGCTCTTTAACTTGATAGTCGAGGAATCAAATTTTAACTGTCGACGACTAATTGCTGGACTAGCCTTTCCAGTCGTTTGTGAAAAGCGGGAAGCCGACCATGAACGAGCTCCTTATAGAATTATCGAGTTTTGCAGAGGTGAGTTCGGTTTTTGGTGGATTTGATAATGTGGGTCGTTGATGAATGGGCGAATGATAGAATTCTTCTGCTCAACCTAAAGACTTTTGGCCTGTAAACGTTGTTGGCTCAGTTTCATCAGTTTTGGCTCCTAACTCCTCACTATCGGCTATTTGCTTCAACTTCAGACAATAAGAACCTCAAGTTTTTAAGTTCTGAAATCTATTCTTTTGGTCCAAATCCAGGAATTTTGTGAGCATCAGAAATTCTCTAGGCCGAATCTTTCAATTCTCAAACCTCGGTCACCGAATTACTTGATGCTTACATCATAAAATCATAACACATGTTTACAAGCATATAATTTAAGAAAACACAGTTTCACGTTTCACTGTTTTGCAATTTTATCGAACGAATTTTTATCGCACTACGGCACTACTTGTTGCCATCATACATCGGTAGAGGTAGAGGTGAACTCACGACTAAAATTTTGAATTAGTTTGATTTGAGGCGTGAATTCCACGCTTGTCTGTAACGTCAGAGGCAAACTCACGAATCTTCGTTCTCATAGGGAGTGTTCCACGAAAGGCCTTACGCAATCGTTTCACGTCTCGTGGGAATCCGGTTTAAGGTTCTATAATAAAATACAAACTAAATAATAAAATGTACTCGTACACTTTATAAAATAAAAAGATTTATCCACAAGAGGTTTTAGGTGAACCTTGGCATCGTCGAACTATTTCTTCTCTATTTTCTTTTTTTTAATTTTATTTACACTTAACGCTACAGCGTATAAATAAGAAATAGATTCACGACAAGTAGACAAGTCATACGACAGTTTTAGAAGTTCAGGGCCGATTTTTCTGCCAAGTGTGGCCCTGCCCTAGTGTAGCTAAATGTTAAAGGGGGCAGGAAAATTCCAGTCAGCATTGAGTCCCACTTACGCTTTATATAGTGGACTTGACTTGTGCCATGTAAGAAACCCACTGTGGACATACTTTCGCGATCAAATAATTAAATAGGATATAAAATTAGCAACTAAACAATAAATAATAATAATATTAATTCTACATTTTACAATTTTACAAAACATAAATGATAAAATAAAAAAATGATTGTAACATAATTTCATCAATTACTTCTATTAAAAAATTGGTTGTATCGATCGATATTTTTTTATTATGAAACTTAAGATACCTAACACTTGAATAAATCACACAGGTTGTTTTATTTAATCTTAAATAATGAATAATTGTCTAACCACAATAAAAAAAATATATTCAAATTACTATCAGCCGATCGTTTCAGTCATTCGACTATTTTCAATGACAGTTTTACATAGACTACGTATAATTGTCCAGACTCTGTATAATTGTCATTGAAAATAGTCGAAAGACTGAAACGATCATCTGATTGTAATTTAGTAATTTGTAGGTATATTGTGGAGAGAAAATTATACATTATTTTAGGTCAAACAACCTGTCTGTTTTGTTTAAGTGTTAAGTAAGTAATCTATTTATGTATTTATTTATTTTTTATTATTCGCTAAATATATTTTAATTTTAATTTAATATTATTATTATTTTATTTTCTTGTTTATTCCAGTCTTATTTACATAAGATGTAATCTGATAATTTAGTTCCAAAACTTTCGCAAAAAAAAAGAAGTGAAATAATCATTTGAGGTAAAAGAAAAAGATTAGGTTACTAAATAAAATTAAAATGTAATAAGAACAAATTGTTTTAAAAAATGAATTAGAAGAGGTAAGGAAACTAGGAATTAATAATTTTTGCTAACAAGAATGGATGGGAAGAAAAGTCTCGATTTCACTTACACGGGGGGCATTTTGCCAGAATTATGAGAGTTTTGGCTTCAAACAAGTGAAGATTTTTTTTTTCTCACTTGTTAACAGGTGACATGATTAATGTATTTTTTTTTTTTTTTTTCTCGAAAACAAAATAAATAAATAAAATTCAAAGTAATGTAAGTTTGCTTAAAAAAAGTGAAAATTTAGTTTACCTTGGACATGTCCGTAAACTTCGAATTCAAGAGAAACTATTGTCGGGAGCGAATCCATTGGCTGGGCCTGTTCGACAGCAGCCGCTGGCATCTCGAGGCGAACTATTATTGGATCCGCGAACAAGACTGAACTGAGCTCTAGGGGACTCTAGCCTACAGACCCCGTACACCACAGGCCTTTTGTCTGCAAAAAATAAATTTAAAAAACGCCGTGCGTACCGCAACGCTACCTACCTTCAAACATTTTCAGCGTCCGTTTGAGAGCTTTAGTAAAGTCTTTGAGGAATTCAACCTACCAAGAGTGTTTATAGCCGTCTTGTAAAGGAGAGGAAATGGAAATAAGATAGAAAAAGAAAATAATATACTATTTATGATGAATGAGAGATCTGTTATATAAAAATAAATTCAAATGAGAACGTTAAAAAGGTGCCGGGAAAAACGAGGTCGAATCAACCAACTCAGTTAGGCTAACAATAATCATACCATTTTATGACTCATGCTTTCAGATCTCAGAGAGTTCGGTTTTATTTATTTTTTACTATTATTGTACTTATTAAAAACTAATATTTAGTTAAATAAAAATATGTGTGAGGCTCTCACGCATTAGAAGTGAAACTTAAGTTCTAGAATGCATTGCTCTCTTTCATTTTTATTTTTTGATGAATTTTTTAATTTCAGGATTCAAAAAATGGTTATGGAAAATGGGAAATTTAATTGAAAAAAAAAAAAAAAATAATAATAATAAAATAAATAAATAAAGTCAACCACATTTATTATAATAAAAATAAATTTTTGTTTTGATTTGCTGGTCTTTAAATAGATATAAACAATTAATCTGTAAAAATGTTACACTTTGACGAGTCTCGAATTGCAAACTTCGTTACACGATTTCACTATATGAAAAAATTAACTCTACCGTCGCCAAAGAAGTTTCACTTCAAACATTTAACAGATATACTTAATTTGGTTAAGCTGTTCCTTATATCTAGTCTAGTCAGACTGGTGACTTGTACTGAATTTTAATGATGCGCAAAACTCCTCTCAAATATGTTTTTGAGAATTGAATCAAAATTTGCATTGCTTTATTTTCCTTAGCTATGTTAATCAGTTTTTGCGGATGAATGAAATTTAACTCTTTCATCGGATAATAGATTGTCATTCAGAATATAAATAATAATTCCTTAGAATATTATTATTTATTAATAATTAAGTATGTATATAAAAAGTAAATACTGACCAGACTTTTTGGCTGATTTGAGTTTTAATATCTTCTTGGAAAAATACCGACATTTTAAAAATGCTAGGAAAAGGGGGAAATAAAATGTACTTTTGCGAATTAAGTGAAACCCCGTGTAGATAATAAGCACTAAGGTTTTTGAACCACGTTTCAATAATTACGCCTATCGGATTACAAGAAAATTCCGTCAATAGGGTACTTTTCGGAATCTAAAAACAAGTTTTATCAAAAATAATCTTTATCTCTTACCCCGACTTAGGGAAATATCTTAAGCCATTTCCATAATAGTAATAACTTAAGAAAAACTGAAAGAGTTTAGTTTACCGAAAGCTGCTGAAGAGTAAGCATTATTCTATTCTTCGTTTTGTCTACCGTTTACTTAAAGTATAGTAGAGTTAGTTTTACATTCCTTAAATTAAATTAATAATATTTTAGTTTATAATTATATACTAGTTACGGTTATATTATATATTTTTTAAATACCTATTATATATTATACTACCTAAAATCGTGGTTAATTGTTTTGATCATAAGTAGCTTTAAAACCAAGATTAAATATATAAATATACATAAGAAAAAAAATATCAAATCCATTTTACTACGCTAAAAGTATTTTTCTCCAGTAAAAATGGTTTTCTCCAGAAAAGATGAAATAATGAAAGATTTGTTGGAAATAAGGTAAAATAATTACTATATTTTTGTTCTTTTATTTTATTTATTTTATAATGCATATGTTGCAATGATAGATTATTAAATTTAAGAGTAAATTTAATTAGCTTTATTTTAATTAATAGTTACTAATAATTAAAAAGTATTTTAATGCATTTTAAGTTAATAAAGTAAATATGCATTTTAAGGTATTCAAGTTTGTTTTGATTTAAAAGTACAACATATTATTAAAATGATGCCATTATTGATATATGTATTTGGAAATATTTGTGGTTGAGTCTGTTATCGACATAAGAAAAATAAAAATAAATATTTTTTGTTTTCAATAAACTGTACTTTTTAATTTATTTTAAAGAGGTCGTCAACAAAATTATAGTTTTCATTGAGAAAGATTTAAGTTTTTTTTGTAGTTTTTGACTGTTTTAGTTTTGCGATATATATATAATAGAGTTATCGGTTACTAGTGTACGTTTTCCCGCTCTTTCTCAAGTACGGCCATTGTTGTTTATAAAAGTAAGAGTAAGAGTTATCGGAGATTGTACAATCTGGTTTCTATGCGTTTTGTGACAATTGTATAATATTTTTTTGATATTAATTATTAGTTATCTGGTTATTTAGTGTATATTATTGCTAAGTGTGTTTATAAGTCAAGCGATGGACACGTCAGCAAGTGAAGACGAGGATTTTATCACTAGGAAGTATCGTCCACTGTCTCCTGTTCTTACCAGAATTGCTTTATCTAATGATTTAGAAGAATCGGGTACTGTTACACCCCCTACAGATCATTCGATGAACCTTAAAAACTCTCTGGGCTTGGTTTTAACTCCTCACAGTCCACCCTATAGGAAAGTCCGCTCTATGAGACTAGTCGAGACGCCGAAATCTTTATCAAAGTCCAGGCTGGAGCCACCTGCTTTCTCCTCTACGCCGACTGTTTGTCGTAGCCTGAAGATACAGAGGCACAGAAAGTACGACTTTAAGGATAGGCCCAACCTGTCAATTGGAAACATACCTCCATCCCTTGTCAACCCGTTTTCTCCATATCGTATTAAGCAGGAAACTAAGAAGTGTCGATTGGAAACGTAAGTGTATATCCTAAAGTAGATAATACACTGTGAAAATGATTGGGTGTTGTCATTATGTATGTTTTAATTTTAGGAAAACTAAAGAATCTGGTGCTGTTTCCATTCCTATGTCGAAATTACTATTAAGACTCAGGGATATTCATTCCTTTAGACTCAGGGATTTACCTTAATTTAGTACTTTGAGACGCAGAAGTATCACACTTTTGTATATTCGATGGCTAAGAAGTGATACCTCGTATCTTCAAAATGTCAGGTTTACAGGAGGAACAAAAAACTTTACTTAACTGACTTAGTTTTTTATGTGTTTTATAAATTTGTATAACATTTAACCCGTCTGAAACATTGGTAACTGTCAAATTATAACTGTTCATAAAATAATTTAGTTACTAGTTACGAGTTCTCACCATGTAACTTCTTTAATGAAGTGAACACATACGAGGTCTCACTTACGAATTAGCAGTTAGTGCCTACTAACCTTCACCAAAACACATACTCCAGAAAAGCATGTGGTATCACTACAGCGGTTTATCGTGCTTAGAAGCTATCACATAACAAATAGGTTGCGAATCTATACAAGATGTCACGACTGACCAATTTTTTGTGTGAAGGATTTTTTCTTCACTTACGAGATCTCTCATGTTCTTTCAGACAAGCCTCCCAAGGCCAATATTATGAAAATCTCAAAATCACCATTTTGGTAGTTACGAGGTATCACTTCTTAGCTATAGATATATAGGTGACAATATGACTGTCTGGTTAAGTTCAGCAAAACATCCTCATAAAGAGCTAAATAGACAAATTGGAGTGTCCAAACTTTATCCTAAAGAGTTAGTGTAAATCTGCACTATTTGTAATTTACTTGCCATTTTTTTAAACTGTTCCTTTTATATGATGTAAATGATTCTTGTTTTAGCATCTCGAGAAATTAAATAGTTTTTGAAAATAAATATGTTAAGTGTCACTTCTTTAGAAAAATAAAGGAAGGTTATGGTTAGTTTTGGTTAAGGTTAGTACTCTTCGACCTAACCTAGATTCACCGGAGTTAGCGACAAACCTCGAAAAAGTCCAGGATATTTCCTTAATGGAATAATTTGTCAAGGTTTTTAATATACACTTTGTTTTATTGTTACAGGAAGAAAATCATATTTAACAAAGACGAAGAGGAAGATTGCCGAGATGAGTTGTTGAAGTCTAACATTTCGATTAAGAAGCCTAAATTAAGTGACTTTGATCAACCGAAATTTGAAAAGGTCAGTTATTTATTTTTTTTATAAATTTTTAGTTTGACCTCATTTGTTCTTTGGCTTATAATGGCAATTGCAGAGAACTCAAACAAATTATTAGTTATAAAAAAAGCTATGTATATGTTTTGTTAGCTACATCAATAAATGTGTTCTCTGCTTGAAATCTATTAAAATTAAGTGACCCTGTGTTCAATCTATTATTTGGGCTTCCTTAGGTAAAGATTTTTGTAGATCAGGTGGTGATCTTGTCTTAAAGGGTTTATATTTGTGCCCCAATGTTTTACTCCTAATTTAAATCCAAGTATTACGAGTAATATTGGAGCCTACTTCCCGGCTACATTCAGCTGCTAGATTAGCTTTATATCCATGTCCACGAGTCTTAGAACTAGTTAATGTATCCAGATGAAATGACTTTCGTAATCAAATGATTGTTTCTTTGTTCGTAGGAGTTTTTAGTACGAAGTGTTCTGGGTACAGGAGATCATGGTTGTGTGTACAGATGTTTACATCTTCTCACTGGTATGGAATATGCTGTCAAAAGGAGCCTAAGACCTGTCATAAATGAGTAAGTTTTGTTTTATACCAATGTTTTTAAAAAATATGAAAAAGAGTAGTGACTAGAAAGAGTCACTTAATTAGGATTAGTGGAAGAATTCTCCCCACCTAAAAAGAGCCATCATCAGGTGAATACTTTAGCCTCTTGAAAATATTTTAGTTAATTATTCCCTGAGATTATTGTTTTTTTTATTTTGATTTATAAAATCTTATTACACCATTTCAGGATATAGTTTACTACATAGTAAACCATTTTAACATGCTTTTAAAATATTTCAGGAAAACAGCTCGAAATGAGATCTTTGCTCATGCTGCTCTTGAACATCCCCACATAGTCCGTAACTACGTTTCCTGGTTAGAGGATGAATATGTATTCATGCAGAATGAATACTGCAACGGAGGTAGTCTGGAAGAACATATCAAGAAGAATGGACCAATGCAGGAAAAGGAACTAATGATTCTACTGGAACATCTTGGACAGGGACTCAGGTACATTGACTTATGATATACAATCTCTCTTTTTGCTTTTTGTTTATATGTTTGTATTTAAGTATGATCCCTTGACTTTTTAAAAATTTCCTTCTTTTTACTATAATCTGTAAGTATGTAATTATTTTTTACTTTGTCCCTTAGGTATATACACAAGTGTAATTTAGCACACATGGACCTGAAGCCAGGCAATATATTTTTAACGTCAGGTCCTGAACTATACTTCAAATATCACCAACACCATTCATCAGATGATTCTAAGGAAGAGACCACTTATAAAATAGGTAATATAATGTTTTAATATAACATAACTAGCTTATGTAAACAAACCTGATCAATTATTTAAAGATTATGTACAGAAGAGCAAGGGCACATTTAGGGCTGTTTCACACTACACGGTTTTCGCCGTACGGCAAAAAACCGTATGGCAAAAATCCGAATTGGCAGGCTTTCACACTACACGGTTTTCGCCGTATACGGCGAAAAACCGTGTATTTTTTGCCGTGACGGCGAAAAACCGTGTATTTTTTGCCGTGACGGCGAAAAACCGTGTATTTTTTGCCGTGACGGCGAAAAACCGTACGGCAAAAATCCGAATGACACTATCCGGTTTGTCCACGGCTTTTTTCAATCAGAAGGTTTTTAAAAGTGTAGTGAAGTGCTGTGCAATGAACCGAAAACAAATTATTGCATTATGGATGTATTATCGCCGCAAAAAGAGAAGACAGTGCAAACGCCGGATGTGGGTGCATCCTATAAATCAAAAGAGAGATGAAGTGGGCTTATTTCTTAGATACTTTTAGATAGTTTGTTTTTGGGTCATTAAGGTGAGTACAATTAACAAATTAGTTCATATGAAAATAACCTTACACATATTTCACCCATCACGGAAATAATCATATTTAAAATAATATATTTTTTTACATTACTAAAGCTATAACTAATTCCGACTAACTTCATTCCAAGCATTTTTATCTTTGTATGCATCGAGATATTTATCCCACAGCACCGGTCTCTTTTGAACAAGGGTAATTAATTGTTTTGCGTAATCTCTGCCATTGTTAATTAAATTATTATGTATAAAAAATTTATTAAAAAACTGACGAGAAACATATAGAGCAAAACCTGGCGAGAAACTGACCGTACGAATCAAAACAGTCCAATATGAAAGCGTGCATTTGATCAAATAGACAACTAGATACCCGGCGGCTATTCGGTCGCCGTGAGTTTAGTGGTTGTAGACGGCTGCTACACGGCGGCCGTACGGCTTTTTGCCGTCGCCGTGTAATGTGAAAGTGCCCGTCTCCTCCTACACTCCACTAAAAACATTTCGCCGTACGGTTTTTTGCCGTACGGCGAAAACCGTGTAGTGTGAAACAGCCCTTAAGTGCAAAATATTGCACTTAAACAGAAGTATTTATAGTTAAGATTGAAGACAAGGGATAGTTGATTTTGTTTCAGATAGAGCTCTAGAAGGGTTCTAACCATATGAAAATCTCATTCTCTCACACCTTTTTTTAAGTTTTCATATTATGGTAGTAACAAAGATCTTTGGAGAGGAACCCTGGGAATTAGAGCTTTGCTCCAGAAATAAAGGAAAAATAGTAGAGAAATTTGTGGCTATTTATTTTTTAATAATAATCCAAAGGGCAACAGCCTGTGGAGGGCTGAGGCCTGCCAAAGATCAGATACAACTAAATAATATCTTATGCAATCGTTACATGTATAGTTATAGTTAAATCAAATCTTTGGCATCACATCATATACTAACCTCATTTGTTAACATCTCCATTAGCTGTATAAACTATGAAATGGACATTTGTAATACTGTATTACATTACTAGTTTATATCATGATTCATGAATCAGAATCGAAGCCAGAGTCTTCTGCGTGTCTTGTCCTTATGATAGTATTAAATTAAGCTACCAAATACCCTGTGTTTAATTTTTGTCTAATATTTATTGTTGATTTTTTATTGTAGTTGTTATAATGTAATTGTTAAAATTAAATATATTTTGAAAAATTAATTAAGAAACTACCAAAAACTTTTTATAAGATCAATAAATTGAATCATTTTGTTCTTTAAAGAAAATTTACAAATATTAAACAAAACCAAAAGAAGAAGAAGCCTTGATAACTAAGAATTAAAATGGGATAAAAGGTGACCGTTGTAGCCGAGAGTTAGTGTACTAACACAATTATGCCTCTTACCAAGACATACCTGGTGTGTTCAAATCCCTAAGAAGTGACACATGTTTTACACTGATGATCACATCGAGTAGATAATTAAAGTAGCCAGATCTCTTGTCCTGTAATAACTGAATAATTTGTTGATCAGGATGTGTAAGAAACAGCAAAAAAACTAAGAATTATAAAAGACAACACTTGTGGTCATTTTTAGTGCCAGTAATCAAAATGAGTAAGAGAAATAATTCAAGTAGACGTTGAGGTTGATCTTGATAACTTTTTGTAATGGGGGCTGCTTTTAGCGGCATTATCTGTTGGCTAATTTCTCTCCAATCCTGACCACTATCATTGTTATTTCAAATTGTATTTTTTTTCTTAGTGAATGATGTAAACTGTCTGTCTATGTAAATTGAAAAATTTTGTTTATTTTTGCAAATCAGCTTTCAGCCTTCTTATAAACCCGCACCAGTTTTTGTGGTTATGTGAGTTATTTTATAATGTTATTTTTGGTTTGTTTCAGGTGATCTTGGCCATGTAATTAAGATGGATAACACAGGCTATGTTGAAGATGGAGACTGTAGATATTTACCTAGAGAGATGCTCAATGAATCACATCTTGACTATTCTAAAGTTGATATCTTTGCTCTAGGTAATATAATCTTTATCTCTCTTGTTGTTAAGGTTGGGACAAGGATGAAAGCTTAACTTGTACTACAAGCTTTAATTAGAATAACCTTTTATAATCTTACACTCATGTATACTGTCTAAACAATTGCATTTTGTATTTAATTGACATATATATATATATATATATATATATGTCAATTAAATACAAAATGCAATTGTTTAGACAGTATACATGAGTGTAAGATTATAAAAGGTTATTCTAATTAAAGCTTGTAGTACAAGTTAAGCTTTCATCCTTGTCCNTTTTTTTTTTTTTGGCATTGGTAAGCTTTACCATACAGCCATAAATATTTTATTTAGTATTATAAATCATATTCAGATTTTTAATTTTTTCTCTCTTGATGAATCTGTATATTGCTTCATAAACGTCTTTATCTCTAGTCTCTAATAATGTGAAGTAATTATACGGCCTTTGTACTCTTTCCGTAATTTTATTAAATAAAAATTGTCTGCTTTCACTGAATTTTCTACAATTCATGAGAACTTGTTGCAAATCTCCTGTTTCTCGGCAGTCTTCGCATTGATCTGATTCTCTTTGTTTTATGGTTTTAAGATATTTAAGGCATATCCCATGGTTACATCTGAGTCGATTAATAAGGGTTACTAGTTCCTTATTTCCTGTTTCACTGAACCAGGTCTTTACAGGTATCTTAGGTTGGATATTTCTATAATAGTAAGCTTTTTTATCATTAATGTAATTGCTTGCTTGGATATCTCTAACTATCGCTCTGAACTTAGCTAACGCATCAAATATTGTTATTTTATATGGCAGGAACTCAGTATCTTCCGATCCCTCTCTAGCAAGCTTGTCAGCCATCTCGTTGCCTATTATACCTGAATGACCTTTAATCCATGCATATATAATAGAATTACCCCTCTCAGTAATGTTATAGTGTGTTTTTATAATTTCTGTTTTTGTAATTCTGAAGGTGGATGTGCGATATAATCTGAAGCATATTAATCACACTTTGGCTGTCGGTAAAGATAATAAATTTTGAATCGTTTTTATAGCTTTCAGAGATATATTGTAGCACCTTTATTATCGCTATTATTTCAGCAGAATAAATCGAGTGAAAAGATCCGAGCTCGAAGGACATCATCTCCTCAGTAGTTATATTAACAAATGAACATCCAACCCGCTCCGAGGTTTTTGACCCATCTGTAAAAATATATTCAGCGTTTGGCCGTGTCTTATTTATATCGTCCAAAAATATACTGTTTCTCACTTCCCGAGGGTAACTTGTGTAGTTTTCCATGCAGTATGTCTCCAACAGTGTTATTGTAGATCCGTAATCAATATTTTCGGATATATGGTTCTGAGCTATTTTAATTTCAGGCAGCATCTCTGCAAGTAGCATCAACGCATCGACTATAGGGGGTGACTTCTTTTTTACCCAAAAGGGAGTTGTAAGGACTTGCTCCGTTAGAAGCGCATTCTTCCTAGCAATATCTTTGTGAAAAACATAATTTTTAAAACAAATCTCCCTGCAAGAGTTTTTGACTAATATCTAGCGACGCCTCATTGGCTTCAGCATAGACCACTGATAAAATTGACTTATTGTGTAGTCTTTATGAGTATCATGTTTCTTGGTTTTGTTTAGGTTTAACACTGTTTGAAGCTGCAGGTGGAGGACCGTTACCAAAGAATGGAGAGGAATGGCATGCAATCAGAGATGGACGCATTAAATCTTTCCCACACCTCAGTACACAGTTCAACAACCTGCTCAGAGTAAGTTTATTAATTTCTCTTTAATTTACTTCAAAATGAATCTATATCTTTTCTAATTACTTTTAATTATTATTGATTCTTCTGAAGCATAGCATAGGAGTGAAAACCTTCTCATCTTGTTCTGTTTGTAGCCATCCTTTACTGCTTTCCGTTTTTCTAGTTTTCATGGCTTCATTCACCATTATTTTTTTCATGTTTCACATCTTAGCCTTTGCTGATTTCAGTCCAATGCTGACTTCTCAAGAGCTTCATGTGGTTTCCATAATGTGTAACTAATTCACCTCCACTTCCTCTCCATTATCAATTAGTAATTTATCTTTTCATAGTTCATCTGGTCATCTCATACTAATGTGTACAATATCAGATTGAAAGACTAATAAGTGAATTTATGCTGGTACTATATGTAGCTTGTATATAATCTATTTGGTTGTCTCCCACGTTTTGCAGTGATAAAGAAGAATTGACTTACACTACTATTAGAAATACAGTATAACCTTACTGTCAAGCCCAGGACCGCAGCCTTGATGGGTAATCAAAAAGACTGTTAAGTGAAAAGGGAAATATTTTAGGGCAAATAGTGACACCTTATTTTTATTTTTGACTTCAAGCACAAGGACTTCGTCAAACCATGAGTTAAAAATATTTTGGTTTATCCAAGCATTTTTTTTTTTTTGAGCTTATTAATTTGCCTCTATGTTCACACGACGGATGGAATTGGAGGTAGTAGATGAAAGTTTTGAGTCATAGAAATGGGGTGTGCTCAGCAGGTGTGTCTGATGGTTAATTTAGAAAGATGGAAAATCGGAAATGGATTATCGAGGTTCTACTGTATTTCAAATAAATAAATCAAGCTTGGTTTTCTGAAATTTTGGTTTAATGAGAGCCATTTATTGTGTTCTTTCTTTACATTATATCTTTTTTTTTGTATGCTCTCTCTTTTCTTCCTTCTACTTCAACCAAATTAGCCATTAGCAGTTGCTATTAAAAGTCTCTTATATATGAGAATTCATTCCTACATCCAACTTCTTTTTATTCCTACAAAAACATTGTTTCTATTGATTGGTTACAAGTTAGAATAACTCATATTTTATGAGCCACAATTTGATTTATGAGGCAAGGACGACACCCCACGAAAATTCGGTAATATTGACCTAGTGGGAGAACGGTCAAGAATTGACCTATGGTATATATGTTGATTTTTGTTCCGTATGAGGTGTACTATCGCNTAGACATTTGAAACTTTTAGGATAGCTCAGAACACGATGAGAATGCATTATTATAATACTTTTAGCCATCTTTCAGCAGAATATGGTTCGGTTTCAGCAAATTTTGCTATATGGAAAGTTAGTTCGAATAAAATCCGCAAGTGTTTTTTAATTGTAAAACTTTAAAAATAATATTCAACTAATCTTAACTGTTACAGGACATAGTTAAAAAGATTCGGGACTAGTTATCGGTTACGGCAGAGAAAAATCATTCTCCTGCATTGAGGATCCAAAGAAAAGGCCTTCAGCCTGTGAATTACTAAATGAGATCTGTACAGACGAACATACTAAGGAAAGAGAACTCAAGGCTGCCCACCAAAAAATACAACTGCTTGAGCACCAGTTATCAGTAAGTCTTTAAATTATATGGAAATACTATCATAAAATATTTTTCAGATTCATCTTAGATAATATTTTGTCATTATCCTGCAGAGCCTATTTTCCTAAATCTTTATGAGCTATTATTTTTGACAAAAATAATAGCTATTAGAAATAATAGCTATAGCTATTAGTTGTTCCTAGACTCAAATATGTCGATTTTTATTTAATGAAAACATTTATAAATTGCTGGGCTTACATGACAATAGGAAACATAGCCTCTAATACCTGGCATGAGCCCCGAGCGGAGCGCGGGGTGAAGGCTAGTCAATATATACATAATATAAATCATACACACATACATTCAAAATCAGTGTAAAGGAAATGAGACAAAGATTGTAACCCAACAGGAGACGTAGGGGCTCCCAATACTGTTCTCATGATTACAAATAGTTAAGTCCCCACTCTCGCCTCTTATCATTAAGTGTATGATCCTGATTTTCTTTTGTTTCTGTGTATTTCTATCTTCTCTAGGATTGTTATTCTAGTTCCCTTTACAGCAAGAGACATCCTACTTCAAATCAAATATATTTTTATCATGTCTCATATTTTGTAATGTATTGTTCTATACAAACATTTTATTTTCTCACTGTTCGATTTCCATACAATTATGTATAAATTTAATTCCTTTACACGCCCAATAAATTAGATTTTTGGTTTCAAAGCAACAACTATCTGGTCTACCTTTGTTAAACTTCATTTAGTTCTTCAATATAATTCTGAGGTTTTGTCCATGATTTGTTAGATCGTTTCTTAAATTGATGAATTGTTTCATCTCACGCAAGTTTATTTTCTCATTTAATATTCTTAATAAAACTCTGATTAACGGTTAGAACTCTGGTCAGAATGAATTCAGTGAAAGTTTTAATTTTATTATCATAGCCACTCTCTTACATATTATATGCTCTATTATCTGAGGAACTAGATTTATTGACAAATATGGGTTTTATTTGTACTTAAATGTGCAATTAATCAGATTATTCAGAACTGTCTATTGATGGTATGATTTGAATGCATGCCAACGGTGGAAATGCCTGCATCTGAATTATTATTTTTAGTTTTTGCTGTAAGTGTTAGAAGTTTGATGTTTTTTAACACTTTCACAGTAGGTTATACATTATCACTCTGCTTCTATAAAAAGTCTTTCTTGGCATTCATCATTTTTTAATCATTGTGATTTGATAAATAAGTATATCTTTATAAGTATAACCATTGGGCTTTGTGAGTGGGTATACCCAATTACCCATTGATTTAAGGTTGATGATTTTCAACACTGTTTTGCTTAGAAGTGCAAAAAAGAGTCTGACTAACATCAAGCTAGAATTTTGTGTACGATTTAATCTTTTGGTGCCTTATAAGAATATGTGGTAGACTAAGGTCCTCTGCAGGACATAGCCATTTAAAAATAACAAAACTGTAGAGCTGCTAATGTCCCGCCCATTTTGGTGGACAATTTCATTTCCATAATCCCAAGTATAAGTTAGTAGACTAAAAATCAAATTGATATTACTCACTTGATAGGTGACTGCTTTGATTTGGAGTAATATTTGAAAAACTAACATCAACTTTATGTTTTCTTGCTTGATGTTAGTGAGACACTTTTTTCCACGTTATCTCCTGGACTATAGGGAATAATTTATAAAATTCTATTAAAACAGTAGGTACACACTTTAACTAATTCTTTTTTTTCCAATAATATTCAACTAATCTTAACTGTTACAGGACATAGTTAAAAAGATTCGGGACTAGTTATCGGTTACGGCAGAGAAAAATCATTCTCCTGCATAGCTTAGTTGGAAAGAGCGCTACACTGGAAATGTAGAGGCCTGTGGTTCAAGTCCCGGTGCTGGAGTCTATTTTTCTCTGTCTATCTCCCAGTGTTAATAATAATTATTATGTGAACTTTCCGTTGTATGAATACTACCTAAAACTTTAAAAATAATATTCAACTAATCTTAACTGTTACAGGACATAGTTAAAACAGTAAGTAAGACTGTTAATGCAAATGATGCAAGAACAACATACAAGAAGCGAACACCTACCAGCAGCATTGCTAATAACAATTGTAACAACAAGCTTACCGTCACATCAACTGAACGTCTTACCAGAAGCACTAGTCGTCTTATTGTTAAGAAAACTGCTAAAACTTTAAGTTTTTACTGAATTCAACTTTTGTTTACTTTCATATTTATTTTGGTTCAGTCAACCTAGTTGATAATATTTTTCTTAAGTTGATTATTCAAAATTTAAACCAATCTATAAAAGTCATTACAAGATTTATTTTTTTTTACTTTAAAATTCTCTTTAAAAGAAATTTGAGGTGATGTATTTTCACAATTTATTGGGAGGGAATAGAATGCATGGTAAATTAAGCATATTGGAAAATCTATCATGTCTAGTCCATAATATTATATATTATGCACAGTCTATATTCATGCATAGTCCATAATTTATCATGCATAGCACATCATTTATAATCTATATCAATAGTAATACAGAGTTAATTTCAATTGTTATGACTATTTAATCTGCCGAATTTTGTCTAACAGATAATCAAAATTATATTAATCTCAATTTGAACTAATTTTCTGTCAATTATTAAACAGTTTCTAAATTAACATTTTAGGACTAATTATTATAAATAATAATCTTACTAAACCAAATAAAAACAAAATTATAAATCCAAATGAAACATAGCCTCTAATACCTGGCATGAGCCCCGAGCGGAGCGCGGGGTGAAGGCTAGTCAATATATACATAATAGAAGTTATGTGAGTTATTTTATAATGTTATTTTTGGTTTGTTTCAGGTGATCTTGGCCATGTAATTAAGATGGATAACACAGGCTATGTTGAAGATGGAGACTGTAGATATTTACCTAGAGAGATGCTCAATGAATCACATCTTGACTATTCTAAAGTTGATATCTTTGCTCTAGGTAATATAATCTTTATCTCTCTTGTTGTTAAGGTTGGGACAAGGATGAAAGCTTAACTTGTACTACAAGCTTTAATTAGAATAACCTTTTATAATCTTACACTCATNTTAAAATATATATATTTTTTTTTTTTTTATTCATTTTGAGGTCTTCCCGAGCTGCTAATATTCTACAAGAATTTATTTATTTGAATATGAATTCCATATTTTATTCGAACTGTTTTTATTCATTAAGTATCTCCAAGCAATTAAAAAAATATTTAAAACCCAAAAATTTAAAAATTAAAATGATTCTGTTGAAACTTTTCAACTTTTTTGTTTATTTATTTATTTATTTTTTTTTTTTCCAAAATCCAGGATAAATAAAACACATCCTGGTAATATTTCCCTCATTTCTATTTTACTTCGTTTTTATTAGCTTGCTTTCATGTTTGTTTGTTTGTTTGTTCAGTACAAATCTTGCAATCAACTTTTAACTAACATCCCGAGTAGCTAGACATTTGAAACTTTTAGGATAGCTCAGAACACGATGAGAATGCATTATTATAATACTTTTAGCCATCTTTCAGCAGAATATGGTTCGGTTTCAGCAAATTTTGCTATATGGAAAGTTAGTTCGAATAAAATCCGCAAGTGTTTTTTAATTGTTTTGACATGTCCAATATTTACAATTTTATTATTTCGACAGGTTTCAAATTTATTATTTTTGATTAAGCGATAGAAAATTTAAAAACGTAGTATATAAAAAGTTCTTTTTATCTTGTAATTATTTTGCTATTATTTTTAAAATATTATAATATATGGATTTTTAGATTATGAAGTATTAATTAAATATAACAAAAGTAAGAATTTGCATGTTGGGAAATACATTTCAGTGCAATTTTCATATCTTTCTTCCATATTCCTAATGATCTTTAAAATGTTTGTGAACGAGCAACATTTTACAGCAATGATAACTGGGCTATATTACTTATGGCCTGGTGATATTTTTGAATAGCCCGCAATCATTGCGGGCAATACATATATATATTTCTGGGCCATATGAACAATTGGCCAGCAATATTTCTGGATTTAGAGGAACATAGCTCTGCCATTATTGCAGTAAAATGTTGCTCGTTTACAAGATCCAAGTTGTGAACTAAATTTTAATGTTTAATTTTAAGATTCCACATTACAGTTTATTCGTTCTAAATAAATAACAAAATAAAATAATAATAAAACAATGTATTGCTCTAAACAGTATATTAAGGGCTCAAAGTTTCATTATTTATTGGTTTATAGCCAAATCACAATAACAGATATTTTACGCTAACATGTTTCAACATTGTTATTGTTTAATGGTTAACTAATAATAATGATGAAGGTAGAAAGACTTAAAAATGCATCCAAAGCCGAGAATAGAAGCCACGGATCAATGCTATAGTCATTCCTTAAAAAGGTTTAACTCACGTATCTGTGGTTCAATCCCAGGACTGGTTGCATTTTTTTTAATAATGATTACCGTCGTTTAAATTTGTCTTTTTATGGTTAAGAAGTAAATCGATAAAAATAATTCTTTGAGTTTATATTATGCACGACTATGTTCCTTATAAAACTCCATTAAACCACATTTAGATGTATCAAAAAATAATTTATATTTTTATTTTATTCTCATTATATTCACTTTACAATTAGAGTCAATTGGGCTTGTATCCTTTAATAATTTATTATAGATCAATAATATTTAAAAAAAAGTTATTAGATATTTATCAAGTTTAAAACTTGTGTTATGTGATTAAGTTAGTAGAATAGGTTATGGATATCTGTAACATTTTATTGTTTGTAAATATGTTATTTATTTATTTAACGGCTGTGTGATGTTTTAAATAGGTGTAAAATGTGTAAATAATAGATTATAATAAGTTGTAAATGTTTTATTTATGACTCTTGTAGAATTTTTAAAAATAGGACGTAATTATATCATTCTTTGTTTGAGGTTTCAGTGCTTATTTTAAAGAAATATCTCATAGGGATTAAAAAATATAGAGAGACCTTAGTTGTATGAGTTCTATTATACTTAAATTATTCCTAAAATTTAGAAGTTTATTACTTTACATAATTATATACCGTGCAGGAACATAATGAAAAAAATATTTTTGGGAGTTTGGTATGAGTTTATGGTCACTGCAGCATTAAATCTCATACTTTTATTAATATAAAGCATTTGTGCCTTGAGACTTGTTCACTTTCTAAGATGCACATCCCCAATACTCTGCATGGTTCTAGCATTTTTGTGTAAGAAGTTAACTTCAGTTTTACTGTAATCACTAGATATCTAAGTATGTCTAGAGCATACAAAATGATATTTCTGACTACCATTGACCTGAAATGTGCTTTAACTCACATTAATGCATTCAGTGCTTGTTTCTTTTGTTTTGGCAAATTTTATTATTTTTGTTTGATTCTGCATATGTTGAAGTTTCTTTTTATATAAAAAAATTCCAAGTTGTAGTTCTCAATGCTGATATAATCAATAATTACATTGTTAACAAATAATCAATTTCTTTAAGATGTCTTTCTATAAATTTTATCCTAGGAATGATTATAATTATGTATTTGACTAATTATAGCCACCTATTTAAGGTACCGTTAGTGGTTGTATTGTGATGTGAATTTATTTGTTTTTGAGCAGTTTGGTTAATTGTAAATACTTCATTTATTTATCCTTGCATATATTTTTTTTTTTTGCCATGATTTCATTAAAGAAACTAAGTCAATTGTTAGTAGATCTAATATAATATTTGAAGCAAAAAGTTCCCTTTTTTAAAAAAATAGAACTGGGGACTGTGGGAGTGCCCATGGCACTCGACAAAACCCTAACAACCCCCCTAGATCTTAGGCTCATTTTTTTATCACAGTCCCCTACATTGGTACTTATCGTATTAGTTTAGATTCAGTTTTGGCTGGGTCCTTTGCACAGAGATTTGTCCTATTATATATTAAAGATATATGCATACACAAATCATTAGTTAATAAATCAATCAAACTGTACATGAATATTTTTGAATGCCTTTTATGTACTGCTGATTCCAATTTATAAATTGGAATATAACCATATCATTATTTCATCCCATGTAATATTCCATATTCTGTTTTTTAAATTCTTATTTAATATAATTAAATTCCAAAAAATCTGAATTAGAAATAAATGTTTGATAATTATTTTAATACAACTGACATCAGCTGAGTAAAATTTATTGACCCATAAAATAATAACATCTAAGATCAAATACACTTAAAAAAAACACTATTTTCTTATTTAATATTTTAATAGAATATATTTTAAAATTAAATAATTTTGTTTGATCTTTCTTGGCTTATTAAATTAAGGAATAGGTAATTTACTTAATTTTCAACTGCTCAAAGACTTGGTAGTGATTTTGTAATTTCATAATTGTTGTCTAATAAATATTAAAATAAATGAATTTGTGATGGTTATTCTTATAATATTTTTATGTTAAGGTATTTTCCTTTTTTATTTACCTTTTCATTTTTTAAAATCCGTACTTATTATAATTTGTCTTTATACGTTATTTTCTTGATTAGTTAAACAGAATCAGTCTGAGACATAGCTACTCGTAGACTTATTTTTTGTTGCAATAATTCCTATATCTTGTATTTTGGAAACTAGATTTATTTCCTGAGAGAGTGTCATATTATGATAACTAATTAAATTTGAATCAGCTCAATAAAACTGACGATGGAAAAACATAAATATTGGTGTAGTAGTAGTCTAGTACTTTCTACTAGAACGGTTAAGACGAACACTTGTTCGAACCTTGCAATTACGCCATTACTTAGGCCCTTTTTACGCCCCTTGGTAGAGAGTTCCAGCCACTTCACACATATGTACATTGTACTGCCGAAGCGAGTATGACGTGATCAATAGTGAGCCTTATAAATCAGAGCGTCACGGCGAGGAATCGAACCCCATCTCGTTTCACTCATGATTCAGTGATAGTCGAGCAGACGTGGTTTAACCCAGACGTTCACGCTGGCCCTCTAATATTGGTGTAACTCACATAATTATAATTTGTTAGGCCAATAACACTCCGGTATACTCTACCAGCTTTTTTGAAAAGTGATTTTACCTTTACTTATTAGAAACTTAAATGTTGATAAAACTGGTACGGATGGTGTGTAAACTGTATTTATCAACATAGGTAAACACTAATCAAAATTCTTCTGTAATTTTAGTTGACACTCTTATACGCACAATGCCTTGTGTAAAATCATGTCCATAAGCAATGATATTGATTCCCCTTAATGGTTTAATTTGCTTTAGGAGTTAGGAATTTTAGGGTGAGGGTTCCACTCTTAATGGCGCCTCCTATAGCTTGAGACTGCCTAATACCCTTCTATTATGGAATATAACAGTAAAGAGTGACTACATACAGAATGTTACTTCTTTACAGAAAGTAACAAAATATTTACTTAAAAAAATTCTTCCAAAGTTACGTTCGTCCAAAGTTCTTTCCTGTAGTTAAGACCCACGTCTCTGCACAGAGGAGGTTCATAGTAGCGTAGCTGAAACCAGAAGTATAAAAATAACAGGGAAGTACTTGCCCCAAGTACTTTTTAGGGTTTTGTAGATGAATTAGCACACCCGTTATGTAATTATGATTTTTTTGTCTTCGATCCAAAGGGTTCCGGGTTCGATCCCCCGGGGGGTCACAATGTTTTTTATCGGTATTAACGACAAGATAAATTACATTTTTCAGGAAATTTTCATCGCCCCACCATAAGGTATAACTATGAATTATTTCAAAATTTTAGGTCCAGCCATTATATAAAGTTTGGGGGGGGGGA
>KZ651724.1:232799-257449 GCA_001010745.2 Gerris buenoi
AGTGGGGCTGGCAGTCGAGTGGGGGTGTTAGAGACCGACCGACTTTGCATCTCCCCACCATGTTTTTGTTTGTTTGACATATTTATATTTGATGTATATTCTGTCATTATTAAATTAATAATCCTTGAGTTCTTAAAAAAGAATAGTGTCTTATTTCACAGCTATTATAATAGGTTATGGGCCCAGCACGCTTCCACTGCGCGGTACCCTACAGTCCGGAACAAAACGGAATGGCGGAAAGAAAGAACCGCACGATATGTGAATCCGCACGTTGTATGTTATCTGAGGCAAATTTTAACAGCTAATTACTTAATAAATAGGCTACCCTCTAAAGTTATTGAGAAAACACCATTTGAACTTTGGTTTGATAAAAGCCAAATTTAAAATATTTAGTAACGTTTGGTACTAAAGTGTTCATGCACGTCCCAAACGAAAAACAAACTAAGTTCGGTCCTCGAGCAGAACCTGGTATTATGGTAGGGTACAGTGAGATATCGAAAGGGTACAGAATCCTCAATACAAAGACCAATAGAGTAAAAATTTCCAGAAATATAAAATTTACTAACGATATACACGATAATGACTTTACAAAGACTAACACTAATAATGACTCTGACATTATAAAACCTGAAAACAACCAGACTGGGGGAGAATCTCAAAGTTTGTCCACACATGACCCTTGTGATCAAGTAGTGGTAGAAATGACAAGATCAGAAAATTCAGAGCCAGAATTGAGAAGGTCCAAAAGATCAAACAAAGGAATCCCACCACAAACATACTCAGCCATACATAATAATGAAAACATCTACGAACCAAAATCCTGGGCCGATATGATGAAATTAGACGAAAAAGAAAGAGAAAATTGGATCAAAGCGGCTGACGAAGAATTCGCTTCTCTACGAGAGAAAGGGACATGGGTTTTAACGGACCTTCCTCCTGAAAAACGTCCTATTGGGTGCAAGTGGGTATTCAAAACAAAATACGACAGCGAGGGAAAGATAGAAAAATATAAAGCCAGACTTGTGGCCAAAGGCTACAATCAAAAGTACGGCACCGATTATGACTGCACATTTGCTCCAGTTGTTAAGCAGACCACAGTCAGAATCTTACTAACGCTAGCCTCGAACTTAAAACTAAGTGTACAACATTACGATGTTAAAACAGCCTATCTTAATGGTGACCTAGAAGAAAACTTGTTCATGGTCCAACCCGAAGGATATCAGGATAAAGAATCTCCAGAAATGGTGTGTAAACTTCAAAAGTCGTTATACGGACTCAAGCAGTCAGGAAGGGCCTGGAATACCAAATTAAATGAAGTCCTCAAGAAGATCGGTTTTAAACGAAGCGACGTGGATCCTTGTTTATACACAAAACTCGAAGGCGACTCTCCTGTTTACGTGCTTATCTATGTTGANCTTGAACGGTTTGGGCCCTATGAACCAAAGAGCGACGGACGGACGGACACATCACCCTCGGCATAAGGGTTTTGAGAAGTATCTACAAAACCCTAAAAACAGAAAGACAGCCAAGCATTATACTTATATGATTAAAGTTTTTTCAGTATATTAATCAAAAATGCATAATTGATGGATTATTTATCATTTTTCATCATTTTTCTCGAAAACCCAGATTTGCTACATCGACAACCTGATACATTACTAGAGGTCGACCAAGAAGTCATGGAAATCTGAGGAGTGCGCTAGTGTCGTCATGTAGAGTCAGTTTTTAATAAAATAGATCACTGTAAAAAAACACAGTGTTGTTCTTTGGTTATTAATCGTTTTATTTTTTTAACTTCTATATTTTTTGCCACAGGCAACAATGTACCTGATAAGAAATCACTTCTACTATACGATAATATATTTATTGATTATTCCTATTTATTTTTGAGTTTGATTAACTTACTTTATCAAACTTTCTACTTCATCCCCATTAATTGTAGCGCCCTTCGTATTTGCATCATCCCGTGGATCTTACGAAAATCGTTTAGGACAGTTGTGACTATAACTCGAACTCGTACTGTATAAAAACAAACAAAACAGGAAACCTAACAGATTGGAAACCTTCCTGTTGTTATTCGTGAGATTTGACAACTAGAATAGCACCCGACTATACTGACTTCGGCAATACTCGGAAGTCCCGACTTTAAACGAGGCTAAGCTTTCAGTTTCTACCGTGTTCATGACTTCTTGGTCGACCTCTAGTGTCCCATACTAAGAGGACTGATGTGGGATAATTTATTATTAAAAAAAAAAAAAAAAAAGTAATCAATTATGAAATTTTTATCAATATACAAAAAAAAATTATTTTATAAAAACAACGAAAAAAAAAAAAAAAATCTTTAGGGACAAAACTAATACATGTTATGAGTACATAAATGTACTTGATCACAACATATTGAAGGTCTCATTCTTAGTTTAAAATTTAAAACAAATCAAATTCAAAGTTATGTGAATTTGTTATAGAAAGCATATTATCATTGAAAGACTGATACATACTGAGGTCCTTTGTAGAAATAGGGGAGGTAAGGTGAGGTTAACTTTATGAGAAAAAAGGACGTTCACCAAAACACCAGTGTCACAGCTGTGTTTTTCATGATACAATACAAAGTGTCAAATACTACAAATGAATGAAATGTTTGTTAGAGACCGACCGACTTTGCATCTCCCCACCATGTATTTGTTTTTTTGACATATTTATATTTGATGTATATTCTGTCATTATTAAATTAATAATCCTTGAGTTCTTAAAAAAGAATAGTGTCTTATTTCACAGCTATTATAATAATGTTGATAACAATAAAAATAAATTTGTTAAGAAAGAGGTGTAGTTCATTAACCAAACTACATTTTTCACAGAAAAAATTGTAATTAAGAATTGCCTGGTTTCGGCTGTTCTAAAGTAGTCTTCTTCAGATAATCTAGATCTAGAGGTTACTGGATAGACTTTTTTATTGTTGGTTATTGAAGTTAGTTAGTTTAGTTAAGTTAGTTTTTTTATTGGTTATGTTGTTCATTTGGTATTGAACTCTTCACCTCATTTGAACACCTCTTTCATGATGAATCGCTATTAGACATTGGAGAAAAATAGAGTACAGCGGTACAATGTACAGAGGTATTATGATGTGTGAAGAGGCTGGAACTCTGGAGTGTGAAGTGGCTGGAATGGTCTAATTGCTAGGTTCAAACAAGTGGTTCATCCTACCCGTCCAGTACTACAGTCTGTCCCAAACGAGAGTTAGTGCGTTGACAGTGTGGGAAATCGAGTGTCACACAGATTGACCAACCTCTGAGGGAAAAAATAAAGCCACTATATTCACCTTCTTATTGGTTATCCAGAGGACAAATCTTGATCTCTCATTGGTTCCCCACCCCATTTGCTAGTTTTTCCTGCGCAGTCAACGCACTAACTCTTGTTTGGGACAGACTGTAGTACTAAGACCTTACTACTACTATTGGAATAGAAATACTTATTGAGGAAAAGGTGTTTAAAAAAAAAAAATTATTTAAAAGGAACATAATCAACTTTATTCGAGTTTATCTTTTTTCTATATCACTACAATAATTACAAAATATCTTTAATTTAATATAATAGCTACCACTTACAAAATTTCACATAAATTTAAATAACAAAAATGAAAATAAACAATGAGCCATAATCATATGATAATAACTCTAATAAAGATAAAACATATATAATAATAGTTACCAATATTAGAAAATACACAAATAATTGCATGTTAGTGATTATATTATTATTGGTTAACTCTTAGTTTTAAGAAATAAATCTGAAAGTAGAATTTTAAATAAATGTATTACTTAATAAATAAATTAGAAGGAAACAATTAAATGTAAGAAAAATATCTCCTAACACACATAGAGCAGTTCTCAAGATGTGAAGTTGTTAATGGTACATATCTACTAACATAATCAATACATTAAATTATCATTAAAATATAAACTTGCTTAATTAAATAAAATTTAAAAATATTATTAGCAATTTAATTGAGACTTAGCAGGTGTGTAAATAATTAAAATTTTACTTCTACAAAATTATAAACAGAATATTTTAATTTAATATTACATATAAGGTATATTATAATTTAGTAGAAATGTGGAGTGAACCAAATGGATATAATATAGCTAAACCTTCTGCTTTTACAAGATTAATTATTAGTTTATCAGATAAGCACAATTATGTCGTAATGAAAATTCAGTGGTATTGATTGAGATTTTCTGACATTTAGACGAAAATAGAATATAATAATGGTCTACTTACTACTTGTCAATTGACAAAACATCACAATAGTAAATTTGACATCCTGATCACAGTTCAGAATCTTTTATCAGTTTAGAATCTTGTATTAGGCAATATACTAACTGCAGCTATACCAATCTCCTTCAACCAGAATATTGTTCAAATTATCTTAGATGACAATTTGTGGCAACTTTATCTACGCATTAAAATTAGACAAGATGCTTTTCTTAATAGTATCGGCAGTTAGTAAACCAAAGATAAATAATATATGACATTACAATTCGAAACCTTCATTTTTTAACACAAATAATATAAATTTAAATAAAAAATAACTGAAATAAATAAAAAGTAATTATAAAAAATTGTATGATATTAGTTACCAAAATAAAAATCAATTAATAATAATACAAATATATCTTTTTATAAAGCTTAATCTATTGCGATCCATTTTTTTAAAGTTGAAATTGAGGGAAATGGAATTATAAAGTATTAAAATAAAATAAAAAAAGTAATATAGAAAATAGTTCCACAATAGATAAAATCAATAACAAAATAAAAATAAATAGAAATCCTTCCCTTGTTTATTTTTCAATTTAAATATTTAACACTCTCTGTCATTTGACAGTAATACTTATTCTTACTCATAGTATAGCTTTTTCACTCTTTAACAATTGATAAATTTTCTCTTAAAGTACATGTCCAGTACAAAATTATACACATATGAGTACAAGAATCTCTAAAACAGAGGAACTTCTAAAATATACACATCTAAAGGGAAGCTGATAAAATTTAAATTGTTAACCAATAAAGAGGGTGTGGGGCAGAAAATTTTGTTAATAATTAATTACTGTTATTCATTTATTAAAGCATTTTACTGCTTGAAGTGAGGCCTAATGAGTCTACTCTTCAGCCTGTTTGCATTTTAATTATTTGATGTTTTCTGTACCAAGTGCACTGAAAACTTTTAGTAGAAAAATCAGTTGGTCCAAGATTACTCAGAGAAAATTCCTCTTATACATTATTATTTTGTGGCCATTCTGCACCGTTAAGTATACAAGCTGTAAGATTGTTCCAATTTTTTTTAAAGTTTTCATTTTTCCAAAATATAAAAAATAACAGGAATTATTAAACTCAAAGATTACAAATTTACGCATAAAACTTTTAACAAAGTGTTTCAAATAATTAAATATACAAATTGTAAGAATCCCTCATTGAAAAATACATAAACTGCTCCTACTTTCACTTAGAAATTAAACAATATAAATATATAAATAAAAATACATCACAAAAAGTTTGAATATATTACAAAAAAAAAATCAATTGTTGTAAATGGCAGCTTAACATTTTTTTCTTTTTATTTTACCAAAATAAACTTTTTTTTCTTTATAATATATAAAATAAAATAATTAATCCAATATAATAAACATATAAAGAGAAATATAATAATAAAAATAAAATAATAACAAATATTGTCCCATTTTGAGGAAGAATTTTTTTAAATTAATGATTTTGGTTTAAACAAGAGACAAGGGTTAAAATTAAAAATAATAGAAATTTTGTAGAATGAAAAAAAAAAAATAGTTAAGCAATACAATGATTGACTCTTTCTATTAGTTAACAAATGTGAAAGAACTGAAGACATCAAAAAGGAAATTGATATGTTAATCAATAATATTGATGAAGGATAATTTATAAAATCAAAAAGAATTCTGAGCACTAATCAAAATATTGTCATGAGATCTAAATTTCTCCGACAAATATTTAACATCCACCATTAAATGAAGAAGAATAGAGCACTGTGAACAAATACAACTCAAAGTTCAATTTGATTCTTAGAGCCGTATTTATCTTGTACTCCATTAGGTACTTTAAAATTAACGAGTTAAAGACGAGCTTATTACTAAATCAGAGTTTATGTGTCAAAGTAAAGACATGAAAATGTCAAAAATCTATTTCTCGCATTCTAAGTAAAAAAATGAATGGCAAAATGTATACATGACATTTAAATCATCACATCAATGTTAGCAAAGAAATACAGAAAAAAATGCACTGAAGTAGAAATGCAAACCATAGATTTCTAGATTAAATCTCTAGCCATATAGCTACAAAGGAATACCTAACCTTCTAAGTAACTTAGTTGTTAGTGAGTAAAATCAATAAGTTTCCATGTTTTTAAGTACATTTTTACTTGTTTTTCACCCTTTCTATTACATGCATATTATTTTAATTAACAATCTTTATGTTAGTAATTCTAAAATTGTATGAGTGAGTCAATATGTCAGAGAAATTTAAAAATATTCTAATAGAGGTTTGATCATCTATCAGGGTAGCTAAAAATCCAGCCTTATATTCTCAGAATAGCGAGGTATGATCCTCACTGACGTGGAAATAGGCGAAAGAAAATATGCTTTAATCATCTAATTAATAAGAAAATTAGATAAGCTTGAAACAGTTTTGGATATAAGCCTTGGTAATAGTATATTATGATACATTAGAGGTTCCATAACTTTACAAGGACATTGGTACTTAATAGATAAAAATTACAGGTATGGTAGGTAGGGTATTACAGGTTTATTATAGGTGTAATAGTTTGAGGATGTTTTATCAGAGACCTGGCAATTGTGCCTTAACACGTTCATGGCGGACCACGTTCCCGGAACGTGGTGCTGGTCAGGTCAATGGGACGGACCACCTTCCTGGAACATGCTCTCCCTACACTTCTACCTTATTTCTAATAGTACTAGTAGCCTAACTAGTTAGCCCTCTAGAGCACATATAGCCTAGCTTTATCCGTTCTTTAATTATTGATACCTATATGCAGTGCTCGTTTTCTAGAAATTGAGGTGCCGGAACTGCAACCTACCCTCTCTCCCCCTCCCCTATAGAAGGGGGGTCCGGGGGTCCTCCCCCGGGAAAAATTTCAAAAATAAACGTTCAAAAACAGCATTTTAAGCAGTTTTAGACATAAACCCACTCTTAGTGCAAATCTTAGAGCCGATCATTTTTTTTTATTTATCAGAGAGAGAGAGGCCCCAGAACGCCGTTCCGCCTCAAATCGAGCCCTGCCTATATGTATATTATATATACCTCACATTCTTCGCTCTCAGCCACACGATTAGTTGCACGCCATGAACGTGTTAAAATAAATTTACTGTATTCTTTTATTATAATCAAAAAGGTCCTTTTAGCAGACTACTGTCATTCAAATTGGCAACTTCATTCTAAAATATTGATTCTTTTACTTTTTCCTTAACTCATACACAGATGATTATCATCTGTGATTGAAAGAGTTGTTTTGCAACAAATGGTCATCATGTAGCATTAAATTATTATATTGTTCTCATAAAATTATAGTTTTATGCTCTAAGGCTAGGTGGGTACTGGGGGCAAAACAGTCTACAGACTGTTGGACTGCTGAAGGGTTGTTGGAGGGCTACAGTTTTGTCGCCCTCCAACAATCTTTGGGAAAGTAATTCAAACTTTCATAACATTTAAATTTCATTAAAAAAAATAAAATAAAATAAAAAATAATGTTTTTAATACACTTTACATATTGGTTATAAACCCATTCATTTGGATGGGGATAATCTAGCTCATATGATACTAAAATGACCTATCTTTGTGGGATTTCAAAACATTAAAAGTTTTTAGGAGTATTACAGTCTCTTACGTTTACCACAATCTGCTTAATAGCAGCAAATTAGGAATCACCAATTATAAAAGAGAAATTGATGTAACATATTTTATTTGTTCTTTGCAAGAGATATACATATATATTTTTAAAAAGATCAAAAATTTACAAGATAAATAATGTACAAAAAAAAGAAACATCCCAGGTTGGTTGTAAATTTTACCCTGAAAGGTAGATCATATCTTATTAAAAAATAAATCACCTCAAAAAACTCATAATCAAAGTAAATTTTTTGGTGAAGATCGCATCTTAAAGAATGTGAAATGCAATATTTTCACTACATCTGAAATTTCCATTGAGAAATGTTCCAAAGTGGCAATGGCTGATTAGGTTGATAACATAGTTTAACATGCCACATACTTATTAAATTAGTAAGTGACAAAATATCAGACTTGACGTTCTTTAAAATGACATCTTCACCACAAAACTCATATTGTTATGTAAATACTAACAATAAAAAAAAAAATACTCAAATGATAATTAATACTAATACAAAAAAAGAGTAACTTTAAATTAGTATCATTATTTTTACAATTTATTTTTTTATCCGACTTACAAATATAATTCACTTATTCATTATTTGATAATATCTTCAACCTATTTCAAACGAATTATACCGAAATTATTTACAGAAAAAAATGAAAAATCAACATTTTGCTTTAACTTTAACCCTTTAAAGAACAGAAAAAGAACATAATAAAAAATAATTATAACATATATCTTTTTTTAATTTTATTTTTTAAACACTATAACTAGATTATTAGATAGAAAGACATAATTATTCGTTTTTAAGTAAAAACTAAAAAATATAAACAAATAAAAAAGGTAAATTAATAACGTGTTTATTATTATCGGCTATATATAAAGACGGAATATGTAAAATAACAATTTTTTTTTTTGTGAAGTTAACCCTTTAAAAAATGAACTTAGTAGCAGATTTAGTAGAGATTCTTTTAGGTTTGTTTTGATTGAATAGAATGCATTGTAACTTTAAGAGAAATATTTTAAAGGGTTAACCATACCGAATAAGAACGGATAACATAATGAACTGAATTTTAAATGTTTCAGTATGAGCTCAAAGATTTAGGGGTTTTCTTTCCAACGAGACGACTAGTGCTTCTGGTAAAACGTTCGGTTGTCGGGGTGGTAACCTTGTTGTTGTTGTTCATATTATTGTTGTTGTTGTTATTGTTTGTTGTTCGTTTCTTATACGTTGTTCTCATGGCGTTTGCATTCACACTTTTGCTCACTGTTTTAACTATATCCTGTAACAGAAAAAAACACTTGTTTTTAAATATTAACTAAGAGAATTTTCACATTTGCTTGAAACCACTGTCTTAACACAGATATCAGAGATAAAATAGTAACATGAAATCTCAGAAAGGATAGACGTGTTTAACTCTGATACAAAGGGAGCCAGCATGACTATAAGGCTAAAGTAACTTGTCCTGTCTGCTTCAGCCATCAATGAATTGAGGGTGACCAAAGGTTGTGGGCCATGCCATAGTGCTCTGACCTTACATTTATGACTCGAGGGTGGAACAATGCCAAGAGAAACATCCTAATCTGTGAGTCGAATATGGTACAAGGTATGATCTTGGTGCACTGATTTAAATGGCTTACTAATGATCATACCACACTCACTTTGGCAAGTGGCTAGAACTATCTACTACAGGTTAGTAAATTGTGTCAATAAATAGCCTTATTGCTAGGTTTGTCCTCTAGCAGTTTACTACTGTTTAACACAGATGATCACATCACTTAGATTGATATGAGGCCAAGACCTCTATCCTGGCCTAATAATGTGTGGAAGTAAAAGAAACGGCAAAAATAAGTTTAGGCAAAATAACGAATTTTGAAACATACAAAGAATAATATAAGCTGATCACTAGACCTGAGAGATAAGGTAATCTTATTTGAATCATAGTTTAAACAATAACAAAATTCTGAGTTCGATTTCAAACAAACTACGTGGTACATAAAGATGAAATTCTTCTTAAGTTTATGTATTGCATCCGAGCTTAATGAAGGTAACAGTAGCTATGTGTTTCAAGAAGCAACCAATTTTTGTGTCTCTAATTTCAAAAATTTCAAGACAGAAATCCATTTCAGGGAACATTAGTTCCATATCTGACCAACATATCTTAACAACTACTTGTCTGTTTTAAATAAAATGTGGTTGGTATGTCACAATATTAGCCCATTGTTGGTCCAATAAAAGTCTAATCCTTCTGCGCCCATTTGTTTCTCTTCCACATGAGCACAAACATAAATATATTTAACCTATATCATCAAAAAGTACTCATCTGATTATTATAGAATTTGGATGGTAAATCAAAAGTAGCTCGCAGATTAATAGCAAACTAACAGTGCTCTATAAAATATTGCAAGATTAATACCTTAATTTGTGTAAAAAATCAAAACATTTTTGACAGTTTTAAAAGATTCGGGGAGAAAATTAGATAAATTTGACAATAATGGGCTGCAAAATCATAAAATCATTAAAAAGGTGAACGAAATAGGACAGGAGGAAGCTATGTGCCACACTAATTGGCAGAGTATTATTATTGAACCATAAAAAAATGTTGGGTGCACTCACATTTGGCAGTTAATAACACATATAATAAAAAGATTAACATATCATACTACCCATTTAGGTAACAAAAACGGTACTTTGACAAATATATATTTTATCTACGACTTGCATTGTAAGTGGACTTTACATTGCTAATAACAGGGAAGGAAGTGTTACTTCCCCTTGGGAGTAAAAAAACAATCATACCAACTTAAAAGGTAATTTTTTAGGTATTTTGTAAGTATTATGTTGGTAGTAATGTTTTTCCGCTGTTTATAGCTTTCAATTTTTCAGGTAGGTCACTTTAGGTTATCATACAAAGTCTTTAAATTAAAAACAAACTATTGAAAGTGTTTGTTGTAAAACGTGTATATTTAGTATAAAAATTGTTATTTTAATAAATGAAGTAACTAAATATCAGTTTAAGGTGTTTAAATAACGTGAATTTGTAGGTAAAACTTTTATACCTACAATCTTAGCTATTACCCATGGTGCACTAGACGTAGATAAAATCATGGTGCACTAGACGTAGATAAAATTTAATACGCAACATGGATCGAAGTATTTCTGCTCTCGGGATTATCTCCCTCGGCTATGCCTCAGGAGCTAAAACTACAGTTATCTCTCTCGGCCTTAAGGCCTCGGGAGCTAATGAAGTTTTATCCTTCGGCGGTGCCTCAGGAGAAAACTTAACCTCGAGCAGGAAAACATACTTCTCTCTCTTGTTGCATAAATAACTATTGCTGAAGACTTACTGATAACTGATGCTCGAGTAGATGTATTTTTTGGTTGGCAGCCTTGAGTTCCCTTTCCTTCAATACTTCATCCCTACAAATCTCACCAAGTAATTCACAAGCTGATGGCCTTTTCTTTGGATCCTCGTTTATCATCCGCTGTAACAAACAGAACAGTTTTATAAACTGAATGAGAAAAAAACATAAATTTAGAAGTAAAAATTTATAATTTTAAAGAAATAGACTTTTGGTCTTCAAGAGTAGTCGGACCTCCTTATAACAAACTTCTGTTCAGCAAAAATCTCTATGTAACAATTTTTTTATGTCCCATGGATTCTCTATAATAAGTGATTCTATAGTAAAAGAAATTCTATATAACAAAATTTCTATACAACAATTTTTTTTTTTCAAAAAACTACACTTTACCAATTGCATTTGAATGACATTATTTAAAAAGTAGTATTAATTATTATTTTTTTTTTTTCTTTTTGGGTTTTAGTCCCGTTCGACAGCTTAGGCCATTACAGGACAGGGGTTAATCCGACCACTTTACTCATCTACTCGATGAGATCATCAGTGTGAAACATGTCTGACCCCTCCGGGATTCGAACTCACGCCGGGGTTTTAGACCTTGGTTTCAGAGCNCTTTCTCGAAGTTAATTATTATTATTTATCATAAAAGTGAAATATCAGCTTAATTTTATTATAAATATAATCAATTTAAAGAGGAAAATATCCTTCGGAAAAATTAAAATAATAATAAATAATAATAAAAATAATAATAATAATAATAAAAAATAATAATAAGTAGTATTATTATTTTTATTTTAAAGGTAAATCAATCAAAACCTCCTCCTCTACAGTTTGTTTACTGGTCAAACCAAAAAAGCTCTTAAAAGAGGGAGCATGAGAGAATAGTAATAAATTATGCATTGAATTTTAATTTTCAACTCTTCAACATTAATGATGACTACACTATACCGTATGGTTACATTAGTTTCGCTACAATAAAGACATTGTGAAAAAATAGCAGTCCATCCCTTTTTTACTCTTTTCTGTTACTAAATTGCTTGATTTTTTTTTTTTTTTTTTTTTTTTTTTTTGGAAAAGTAAATTACTCACTCTGAGAAGGTTGTTGAACTGTGTACTTAGGTGTGAGAAATGTTTGATGTGCCCATCTCTGATTGTGTGCCATTCCTCTCCATTCTTTGGTAACGGTCCACCACCTGCAGCTTCAAACAGTGTTAAACCTAAACAAAACCAAGAATACTCTTAAAGACTACACAATATGTCAATTAAATACAAAATGCAATTGTTTAGACATTATACATGAGTGTAAGATTATAAAAAGTTATTCTAATTAAAGCTGGTATATTATTATATTACCTAGAGCAAAGATATCAACTTTAGAATAGTCAAGATGTGATTCATTGAGCATCTCTCTAGGTAAATATCTACAGTCTCCATCTTCAACATAGCCTGTGTTATCCATCTTAATTACATGACCAAGATCACCTGAAACCAAAAAAAAAACGTATATATAAAATACACGCCCAAAGAAAGATTAACTAAACACCAGCTTGATTGTTGAATGAATAAGATATAGTTTAACAATAGCTTTTAAGAGTAAATTACCAATTTTATATGTGGTTTCCTCCCTTGAATCGTCATCAGGTGAATGGTGATCTTGGTGTCTATAATATAGTTCTGGTCCATGTTTCAAAAATATATTTCCTGGTTTAAGGTCCATGTGAGCCAAATTACATTTATGTATATACCTGTAAAAAAAGAAGTTATATTAATATGTATATGACAAATTAGATTTGGAATATTACATGCAATTTTATATGAAATTTTCATTTTGGTGATCTAAGCTTACAAATGAAGAGAGAGATGTAAAATTGGGTACTTATTAGATCGATACTCCCCTCATAAATAAATCAGAGGGGAGTAACAATCTAAAGAAGGTGTACAGAATGTACTTCTTTAGTCTGTTACTCCCTTTATAAAAACAGGATATAAAAAATTCCTGTGTCTCAAAGTACATTGGACTAAACATCCTTTTGTCTTAATAGTTATATAGTCAGTCATTTATATTCTATAAAAATCTTAGGGAAGTAACAATCTAAAAAAGTTAAATCAATCTAAAATTGATTCAAGTGTTTCCACTATGAATTGGATACTGATTGTTGGATTGGTAATGATCGTTTCACACTGTGGACATTCAAAAATATTTCTAACAATTGCGTTATAATCATTTTTTCCTAGACTATGAATAAGGACAGAATTCTTCAAGGCGTTTATTAGTTTGTTTCTTCTACATAACAATGCCAGTTGTTGTGTACGGTTCAACTTAATTTTAATATAATTTAAGACACTTACCTGAGTCCTTGAGCAAGATGTTCCAGTAGAATCATTAGTTCCTTTTCTTGCATTGGTCCGTTCTTTTTTATATGTTCTTCTAGACTACCTCCGTTGCAGTATTCATTCTGCATGAACACATAGTCATCTTCAGTCCAAGAAACATAGTTGCATACAATATGAGGGTGAACCAGAGCAGCGTGGGCAAAGATTTCATTTCGTGCCACTTTCCTACAAATTAAAAATAAGTACAATTATTTAGGATGTTTATAAGGACAATGCAACTATCAAAGAAATGATCTTATAATCACATTTTTATTACTTCAATTTATTTTTAAACTTAATAAAGTTTAATTTTTGAAATTAAATTAAAACTTCATAAAAAAAAACGTACTCGTTGTTGACAGGTCTTAAACTCCTTTTGACAGCATACTCCATGCCAGTAAGAAGATGTAAACATCGATATACACAGCCATGATCTCCTGTACCTAGAACACCTAGCACCATGAACTCCTGTGAACAAAACAAATAAATTAATTACAGCAGACAATACAAACTCATATTATTTATGATCAGAATTAAATATGGAATCACATGTTAAAATGTTTTTTCCTTCATTTTTACATTTATAATATCTTATCTGAAGTTAGTGTAATCTTCAATCAGAAAATGTTTTATTTTTTAAGTTTTTGGTAGTTTTCTTACTATCGAAAGATTAAATTTTAAATAATTCAAATTACAATTATCAATAACTACGGGAGACATACAGAGAAATATAGACCCCCGCACCGGGACACGAACCACGGGCCTCCTATTTTCCGTACAGGCGCTCTTACCAACTGAGCTATACGGGAGAATGATTTTTCCCTGTCGTAACTGATACATATTCCCTGAATCTAAGCTTTTAATCTTATTCTACAAATCTAGAGAGCCAAATATTCATGGCAACAGAACTAGACCGAGAATTAACGCTTATAGTCCCGGTGCGGGGGTCTATTTTTCTCTGTATGTCTCCCGTAGTTATTGATAATTGTAATTTGAATTATTTAAAATGTTTTATGTGAATGTGAAACTGGCTTCAAGTTTCTTAAGACCTTTTCTGTTTCTTTAAGTTAATTTTTCTTTAAGACACCCTCACATTCAAGACATTAGAGGGCTCAAAATCATGGAAAAAGTTTCAAATCAAACTGTACAAAGTACATTAAAATGTTGTTCAGCATACCTTTTCGAATTTTGGACAGTCGAAGTCGCTTAACTTTGGCCTCTTGAGGTTCTTCTGAATACATTCATCTCTTGAGTCGTCATCATCGTCGGAATCAAATTCTATTTTCTTTCTGCAAATAAAAGTAACAAAGTATTATTATCAATTTAGACATTTCCACCGAGGTTTTATGGAAGATAAGACAATATGAGAGATCGATACATGAAACGATTATCAATAAATCATAATTTAATCTGCTATTATTAGAACATTTATTTTTAAAATAATTATACGTATTTCAACTGTGTTAAAAAAGAGAAGTTAGGCAAATTTAATATTTTAACTAGGTAGCATCAATGTGTGTTTACATAAACATAATCAGTGTTCCTTCATTCTTTCGTTATTAATATATTGATAATATTCTGATAAATTTATTACACAGATATTCATAAGAACAAGTAACTATTAATAATATTTTATCATATTATTATATTTTATAAATTATTAAGAATATTTACTTTTAGTTTAAATTCAATACAACTATCAAGATTAAATTTTAGATAAAAATTAAATCCAAATGTTTTTAAACCATGCAGGGATCATTCATCCTATCATGATATGAGTCACCATCAAATTATTCCTAATGACTCATATCATGAGCAGATTATTCATTCATGACATGAGGATCATTCTCAATGGAGCTGATGTGGGTCACAAGAAATGGTTGCTTACAACTCACATCATGACTACCTCACTCTATCATGCAGGGATCAACCTTAAGAGGGTAGCTCATTATATGAGTCATAAGAACCTGCTAGTGACTCACACCTCAATGCATACCATGAAATGGTTGGAATAACCGACAGGAGAGATGAATTTTCACAATTTTACAGTTTAAAATCTTGATAATTTTCAAGTTCATCAAGATAAGAGAATCATAGGGGATTTATTCATAAATCAATTTTAGTCACAGAGTACAAAGCTTTGGCGAAATTTATTCTGCATATAAAAAATAAACATACAAGTAATCCTTCACTTAACTTATAAGTATACATTTTGATATTTTTCAGTCTAAGATAATTGATTTGATTCAATGTTCAATGATTTGAATGTTTGAAAGTTGAATGATTTCAATGTTCAATGATTTGATTCAATGTTTAATACATGAAATAAACTTTTTAATAAGACTCTTTGACTTAAGTACAAACCACTTTCCAACTACTATAGGCATTATTAATTCCCTACAGATCTAAATCAGATACTTATAATTATAATTAATAAAATAGCTGTAGTATTATAAATTTTACATAAGAAGTTATAACTGCTTCATTCATATTTTGAAAATTAATCATTATTATTTAAATTAGGTAGTTATTTCAATTTAGCTTTAGATCAATATAAGATTTTATGTAAGAACAAACAGAATACAGTCAATATACAATATTAACCAGCATCTAAAATTAGATCAAGGGTACCAGCAAAATGTTTGATATTACAACAATTTATGAAGAGATATTGTTAGAATAAGTTATTTGTTCCTACTGAGAGTAGGAGGAACTTACTTCGTGTCAGATCAGTCGAAGTATATAAAATAAACAAAATGACAGTAAACAAACAAAAATTGCGGAGGCATGGTAGTCATTGCCAATGGTAGTCAATGAAATAAAAGAGTTAATTATTTTATTGTCGAAAAATTGTTGTTTATTTCCATTAAAATTATCAATATTAATCTTTGAATTCACTGTGATATATATTCCAGACTTTATATAGCAAATAATTGACTAATTTTATTACATAATTAAAATATTCAAGATACACCATTCTAAAAAAAACATTCCTAACTAAATAGTGCAGTGAAATAAGTAAGCTAATGTATTAAACGAGTCTTGATAAAATACATTTATATATTTTATAAGTTGTATTCCGACCACTTCTAGGGTTTAGAGTAAAATCTAGGTACATTCCTAGCTTAGCAAAAACAATAGAGCCTATTCTAAACCCTAGGAGTGGTCCGAATATATAAGTAAAGATATAGACGTGGGCAATAATTAATTATCTTTTATTGGACTAAATATCTAACTTTTTAGTTTGAAATCTTCTGGTTAAACATTAATATTATAACTTATATTTAGGACTAAAATAATATGAAACTTTCCTATATGGGTGATGGTCCCTCAATTAATTACGATAAGTGACATTATTGCTCTAAAATATCCACTACTTCCTAATACGGCTGAACTGAAGATGATGTGGTTGAGAATCGCTTGGTGGCACAACTTTGCTTAATTTATACACATATGAGATGACAAACAGTACAATAACTTTGTCAATCAGTACATTTGTATGATTTAAAAATTTGAAAAAAATATATATGTATGATTTGTTCATAGAAGAGTTGATGTATTAAACATCAAAATCTTTGTAAAAAAAAAATAATAATAATACGTTGGAGTGAGGCTACGCCATCTTTTCTGTAAACTGCCTCATATTCTTCAGTTTTATCGCTAATACCTTACACTTTATATCAACTCCTACATGTACCTACTCATTATATTTCACATTAAGAGACAGTGTAATTGAATGCTTTTACGGTTTATGTGTTTCAATCTTGCATTACTTTTTTGGATTTTAATTTATTATAATTGAATGTTGTTTATTTGTATTGTAAATAGTTTGATTTCATTTAGGCACTAATGATAACAAGTGGTTGGAAACTAGCTAAGTACTATAGTCATTTGTGGGGGAGAGACGACTTTAAATTAGGAGGAGGTAAAGTTATTTAAAACTAAATAAAATTATTAAATCCCACAACAGAACTAAGAACAATGGGCCATGTACAGAAAGGTGGTATACTGAATAAGTACTTTTGAATATTTAGGGGAAAATAAATAAATAATCTCAGTAGGAGACAATAATAACACACTTTATAGGTCGAGAATTTTTGTAAAAATGAATAGTTCTTTAATGAGTTCGATCCTAAATAATTATATTCGACTGAGTTGGTGCAAGAATTGCTAAAACCAGTTTTTTTTTAATTCTACGGTTTGATCAAAATACTAAAAATCTAACCTAAAAGGTAGGTCCTTCAGATTCCTTGCATAATTCATAACAAACATAATATTATGAATTAATTGATAGTTAACAATATCTGCACATAAAACTAAGTAAAATATTTGTGTCAAAATATTGACAACTTTGTTGTTGTTTGAGGTAACCCTTTGAAAAACAGATAAACTTACTTTTCAATTCGGCTCTTCTTGGGCTGCCTGTCATCCGTCGAAGTACGATATGGAGAGAATGGATTGACAAGAGACGAATGGACGGTTCCGATACTTAGATTTAACTTATCCTTGAAGTCGTACTTGTTCTTGTGCCTCTGTATTTTCAGACTACGAGGCATTTTAATTACACATGGCGAAGCAGCTGGCGTAGAGGAGAAAGCAGGTGGCTCCAGCCTACTCTTGGACAGAGATTTCGGTGTTTCGACGAGTTTCATCGAACGAACTTTCCGGTACGGTGGACTCTGAGGAGTCAACACCAAACCTAAAGAGTTCTTGAAGTTCATCGAATAATCCGTCGGAGGAGTAACAGGGCCTGATTCCTCGAGATCCCGAGACAGAAGTAAACTGTGGGGGACAGGAGACAAAGGTCGGCATCTCCTACTGATAAAATCCTCGTCTTCACTTCCAGAAGTATCCATTGCTCGATCGATGATCACACTAAACGATAACACACACACAATAAAACAAAAACTAGTCACTAATAAACTTAATTAACAAAAATAACACAGAATTATTCTTCATGTAATAACACTGACGCACTCGACTGCGACCACAAGATAAACTAAATAACTCGATCCTTATACAAAATGGCCGTATTGAAGAATGAGCGGGAAAACAGACAATATAATGGCGTAACAATTATAAAAAATCACATAAAACTCTTATGTTTATTAATAATATTTAACTGAATACATTATTATTGCTACATTAAATAGTTTAATTAATTTATAAATAACATTTTCTGGTTAAAAGCGAATAAGTTTTACAAAGTCTCAACCACAAATATTCCAAGCGTCAGTGATGTAGTTAGGGTATAAAATGGCGGGAAATACACTTCAATTACACTTTCCCCTTCATTCTAGAACTTGGGGGCGTTATTATTTCTAAAATTCGTTGATGGAGTGATTTTATTTAATTTTAATTTTTTTTTCTTCTGTTTAGAAGTCGACATTATCTTTATTTAACATTAACATGTTTACCTGGTGTTTGGTAATAAACGTCCGTTATCCTTTATTGCGCAGTGCTAAGTAGATATGTAAATGTAATTTTTATTAATTATATTTTATCTTAATATAATTCACTAATAATTTAATTAATATGACAAAGTGAATATTCAGTCTATAATTTGAACTAATTATTTCCTTATTAAATTTAGGTACATATTTCCAAACGAGTGAAAAAAAATAAGTTGATTTCAGTGTCACTAACTACTGGACTCCAAAAAATGATTGGCCTCCATAATAATTAAACATTGAATTTGCTTTTTTTAAATAGCCAGTATGTTAATATTTCTAAATTTAAACTTAAAATGAAAAATTATAAAATTCTCTCAGGGTACTGTGATTTGAAAACACTGACAAACAACCTATTACTCCAAAACTTGTCTAAACGTACCTAAATTTAATTTTCCTACATTTGCTCGACAAAGTGGTTGATCTTGCACTCAAATATTCAAATTAGTATGCAAAACAGCAGATTTCCGCACTTATTTTCCCGCACTCTAGTGTCCCACTTATACGAACATAAAATTTGTTCCTTTTGTAATAATATGTAGTTTTAAGACTGGCTTTGCCAATTAAAAAAAAAAAAAAACTCTTTTCATGGTAATATTATGAATGATTTTATTTACAGGGTCAATAAAACAAGTACTACATAGTTGCGGGAGGTATAGAGCGGGGGCAATGCAAAATGCAAGCATATTAGGGCTACAATACGTCTGGTTTTAGTCCGGACAGTCCGGATTTGACACTTCTATCCGGTTTTAAGAAATGTCCAGATTTTACTGAGATCAACGGAAAAACAGCGAAAGCAGGGAAATTTCGTTCTACTACCACAAAATCAAGATATGTTGACTTGAAAAAAACAAATAAACTTTTAAATACAACCTTTTATTCCTATTCTTCTCGCCAAACCCTTTCATTTGATACCCATATTATGGGCGTGATAAAAAAAACTAATTAGTCCGCCATCTTGGGCTGGCTGCTATATTGGCTTTAGAATGACGTCACTTAGCTAACCATGATTGTCATCCAAACTAAACGTGTATTCAAAATTACAATTCAGGTTGAGGATAACTGCTTTAAAATTCAGTTGCTAGATTTGACCCGAAACCCGAACATACATACATACAAACATTGCAAATGAAATAAAATCTTGTAAAAAAAACAAGCCTTATCTGGGAAGGAAAATCAGTTCATCTGAAAAGAGTGAAGCAAAAACTAATGATAAACCCATCCCTGGACCCAGCAGAGACTAGCAAAAGTTGAATATAATATAAATAAATATCTATTACTATATTAATATTAACAAATATTATATTACTAAATATATAACGTAATTATATTATTTGTAATTTATTTATTTTCCCAATTATAACCCCCCTATTATTGTAGTTATATAAATATAGGTATTAAGGGTGGTTAGTATGTATATCGACCCCCCCCCCCTAAAGTTCTCTCTGTCCTGTTCTGGCCTTCAGAAATTATGGTAACCCTAAGCATAGTACATTAAAGATTTCAGGCGACCTTCATAATATACTTGCCTTAAAAAAAGGGGGATTTAAGTAGAAATAGTCAATACAGATTCGATTACACGTTTAATCGTTTGCCTGAATCTAATATTTAACTTGATCAGTATTAACCCGAATCTATCTATTGAACTGATTCTTTCCATTTGATTTTTCCCATGAGATGTTTGAAAAAATGCATGTTTGCCGGCATATAAATCACTTTGAAACTGGGATGGAGATGGTGAAGGCAACTCATTTAAGCATTCAAGTGTCACTAAAGTCGGTATCAGCTAAACAGCATACAATGGGTTGAAAAATAGGGTTGATAAAAGTTAAAAATTTAGTAATACTAATATTTCTTTCTCTATATCTATCATCTTGATTAGCATAGAAGAAACAAGTCTTTGTTCCTACTCCTATGATTACAGCTTTCGCTGAATCCTATCTTATAATTACTTTATCTTATAATCGCATCTTATAAGAAGTGGTTCAAAATTAGGGTAATAGGTGTGCGATGAAACTTAAAAAGCAAAGAAATATAACGCCATTTTGTTTTTTTATTATTATTATTTTGGTTTCTGTATTCTTCACCTTAGTTGTTTCTATGTGCAAAATTTGGGGAAGATTGAGTGACGGGAAGTGGTTCAAAATTGGGGTAATAGGTGTGCGATGAAACTTACAAAGCAAAGTAATATAAGACCAGTAATAATAATAATAAAAATATCATTAAAGCAATAAAGTTAAATAGTTCATGAGAATTGGGGTTGAGTTGGCCCCTCTACCGGAGCCGGGATTCGAACCTAGACCTCCAGCGTGAGATGTTTATGCAACAACCACCCCGTGGTAGAATATTTATACTTCAATTAATAAAGTTCTCCAGACCCCTTGATGATTACTGTTGATGATAAATTAGATGACTGTTAAATCTTTTTAAACTAATTACTAAACTATCATCTTACAAAAGTCTTAAGAGACAGGTGTATAAAATAATCGTTTTAATATGATGTTTTAACATAACGAAAATAAGTAGTAACTGTTGGGAGTTTAGAGTTTAGAGGACATCAACTATTACAATGAACTACTCTAGCAGGTTCTACTACATCCCCGTTAATGTTCCTTTACACATTACAGGTTGAGAGCAACGCATTGCGCCAACAGAACTGATTAACTGATAGTATAAAATAGACATACAATTACTAGCGTCAAACATGATAATCTATTCGTTAGGTTCTCGTTTCTAAAAGCACACGCAGCTCCTCTCTGTTTAAAACATTTATAAAACAATTATACCTTATTGAAATCAAACATGGAAACTACTTAAACCAATAACGTTTTTTCTCTTCTTTATTTTTCAACAAAAAACGACTGTGAAATACTTCAAACTCTTTGATTTTTAATCAAGATTAGGGTTTTTCCACAAAATATTTTTTAGTGTAAAGCGTGGTATTTAGAATTAATAGTTAAATTGAATAGTACTTTAGCTTCCTACTACTCTCACGTCATCCGTTAATAGGAAACTTGTTTGGGGAATCTGGAATCTGTTGTTTTTAATTTGGTTTTTAAAGGCCTTCAACTGCTACCTATCACGAAATGTAGCAGTCAAAGCTTAGTGGGATTTTATCAGGAGTTTGAAGGATCGGAAAGGAAGATGTGCTTGGGAAACCTTCATTAAGAGAGATTCAGGTTGATCTCTATCTAGACTTTAATTTAAAAACCTAGTAAATAGGATTTTTAAAACTTTTATAACTAAACTGATTGAAGTGACGAGATGGAGTGATTTACACTTTTTTCCAACTTTTAAATAACGTTGGAATGGATGAAATAATTGTCTTTGGTCACGGTCACAATATTTGAATATAACTTTTAGCGAATTTTCGAAGAAAATTAAGCTATTGCAATGGCTTTAACATTTTTGTAATGCAAATTTTTGATTTTTTTTTTTTTTTTTTATGGTAATCCGTTTCAGACCATTCTGAATCGATTCCTAAAATTTAACACTTTTTTTTATGTATGTATGTATATATGTATGTATATATGTATATATGTATGTATAATATGTATGTATATATGTGTCACTCCACACGATATCTCCTGTTAGGATGCACTTAAAAATTTCAAACAAATTTTAAAATGTCAATAATATCAAAAGAAAGGATGAGTTCAATGGCCAGAAATTTTGGAGTTCATTTAGGGGTCAAATTTTGACAATTTAGGGTTTAGGTTAAAATAGCATAAAAACATGTTTTTTTTCATTTTACCCCCCTTTTAAATGAAAATATGATAAAAATGTACATAACAACAATGTAACAATACTGCACTCTGAAAGAGCATTCCAACAATGTGCATCTTGAGGGGTAAATACTATTATGACTTTTGTACCCTGTACTCGTGTTAAACATTTTTTACTTTCTCATATAAAGAGAAAGTATTGTGATGGCGCGAAAATTCGATTTTTACTTTCTCATATGAAGAGAAAGTATTGTGATGGCGCGAAAATTCGATTTTGAGATTTTGATGGATTTACACGTTTTGAGGTCCCCTGCCCTGAGTCCAAAAGAGTGGTTTTTAAAAAATGTCTGTCCGTCGTCTGTCTGTGCAGACGCCTGGAGCCTAAACTACTGGGCCGATTTTGACGAAATTTGGCATACACGTTCGAAATCGAGAAATGAATTTTAACTCCAAATTTGAGGGCGCTACCCCCTAAAAAATCTGAAAAAACACGAAAAAAAATTATTTCTCGAAAACGGTTCCGACGATTTTGATTAAAAAATTCTAAAATGTAGTCAATTTAAATACGAATCTAATGATATAAGCCGTTTTCCCGGGAAAAATCTAGTTCCTGAGAAAATAGCTTAAAACGCGGATGGAGAGAGCCCGGGTTCGATTCCCCGCCCGGGAGAAGTTATTTTTATGATATTTTTGATGAAATTTCCAATAGTAATTAAATGTACATATATGAGAGAATGTTTGTCTGAGTTGTCTCGGACCGATTTTTTTTTTCTCCCATCCAAATTCGAAACACAAATTTTCCTATATTATCATAAGCCAATAATACGCAGATTTCTTTGAAAATTCGCTCATTAAGTCATGGTGCATGACTGGACTTTTTTGCAATTAGATACCAAAAAGTTTATTTTTCCCTCTTGGAAAAAAAAAAAATCTGAGTAATAATAGAACTTCTAAAATGAAAATTTAATCTAACAACCAAAACCATCTTAATTCAAAATGGTGGCCATTGGCATACTATAACATGAAGATGTCTCCGGAACCGATTGTACTAGAACATTTAAATTTGAAAGTTTGCTTCCTTTTACGACATGATCGACTTTTAAATGGTTTACTAATCGGCAATTCTTCCTCCATTGGATATAGAAGTGTTTAAAAAATATTTTTTTGATAGGGTAAAACATTACAATGTATTGGTATCAATTGACAATAATATACATAGAAAATCACAAAACAGTTATAACGAATAGACAAAGTTTTCTAAAATGTATAATAATGAACACCTACAAGATATCCCGGATATAAAAATTATTAGGACAGTAAGATACTTATACATAATTTGTAGGAGAATAAGTTTAATAACACTGTTCTGCAAAATTTAACTTTCTGCCCTTAAGAAAATTTTATCTGAACTTTATGTTATCGAGGTTGCTGAATCCGAATCTGAAGTCAAAATTTCTCCTAGACGTACAGTTTTTCCGGAAAATGCGCCTAAAGTTCGGAAAAATTGTGTTTTTGGGGGTTTTTGACCCAATTTTTCGCCCAAATATATTTTGTAGAAAAAATATATATTGGGCGTTTGAATATCTTTAAACTATCAAGAACACGAATTAAAAGTAAAAAAAAAAATCTGTTGACCTTACTTTTTTAAGAAAAATGAAAAATAAATGATCTTTCCACATAGTGAGTCTTTGTATTTCTATTACTTTTTCAGTGGTGTAACAAATGTTTTGTGACTTTTTTCTGACATTAGTCTGGAGAACTACAATATATGTACCGAAGGGGGGGGGAGGGAGGGAGGTCAAGAAAAAAAGG
>KZ651724.1:279163-305085 GCA_001010745.2 Gerris buenoi
TATATATATATATATTTTCCATATATTTTTGGATTATTATATAGTATTATTATATTATCACCACATACAAGTATATAGTTTGATGCAAATGATTTGATTTGAATATAAAATTACCGGCTTTAAAATGAAATAAAAGGTCATATTATAGAGTGTTAATAGGTATAGAAGATGTTTATTACGGAATTAATATGCATTATTAAAATGGTTAATTGTTCAGAAAAGTTGATGAGGCAAGGTCATCATATTGATAATTCAACTAACCAAGGTCACCGAGGTTTACAATAAGTATAACTCTGGCTTCCAATGCAAAGTCCTTACATACTTATTATAAACTTAATATAAAAATAAAAATAATACAGGGATATTCAGGTTTAAGTTTCAAGAATTATTTAGAAATAGAATTATTAGAAGAAAGAGAAAGAATTATTTCTGTGCTCATAAGAGTGGGTAGGCCAGAACTCCAGAACACTGTTTCCGAGCAATTATGGTCATTTTTGAAACTTTTAAGAGACCACTTATTGGTATTATAAAGATTGTTATATTTTAGGTTAAATCGTTGGAAATATAATTATTTTTATTGCAGGGAAATCAATTTTATTTACTTTTATTACCATGTTAATATTTAGGCATAATTTATACATTGAAATTATTAAATTCATTGGGGACTAGGAAAAAATATTGAGTAGAACCTAAGGTATTAAATAAAAATAAAATATAAAAAATCCATATCAATCGCGGTTATTGTTTTTTTTTTATTTATTTATTTTTTACAAAAGGTTTGAACAGTTATTAAAGTAAGCTCTTAAGGCGAAGATTAACAACATTTAGGTTATTATTAATAAATTAATTAATAATTATATACTTTATTACATTGCCAATTTTCATCGGATCGGATATAAACAGGTTACTACAAAGTAATACAATGATGAAATGAATTATTTTTAAACTAACAGCAATTATAATAACAATTATAGAGCAACAATAATAATAACACCAACAGAAAAACAAACAATTAAATCAAACACAAAAGTAAAAATTTCCATATTATCATACTGAAGTAGTGGTGAAATCAACCAGATAACACAAAATGTATCCTTTAATTAATCAAACTGGGGAAATCTAAGTTTTTGTACGTCAAATTGGCAGCACTATTTTTTTGTCTTTATGTCTAGAATTCCTGTTGTGTATTTCAGAGATTTTTAATAAAAATTCTCCATTACTTGCTGCATACATACAAGCTTCATAATAATTCTTATTATTCTTTTTTGCAGTATAAAAAATCTTTTAGCTTCTGGTTTATTACCCCAAACTAACACAATATAAGCGAAATGTGGATATACTACGCCGTAATAAATTTGTACATATTAGAGTCTCTAACGAATTATGCCTTTTAAATTCTATCCGCACAATTTATGCCAGTGCATTATTCAATCTTGACTATAAAATGGTTATTTATCGTCCCTAATCATAAAAAAATAGAGGAATTTTTCATGTAATAAATAGTCTGCAAACTGCGGCTCGCAGGGTATTTTATTCCTTATAATGGAATGTATGGATTTCTATGAAGGCTTACTTGGAAACGAAACTATTTTGGGGTTTCATTTAATCACGTGGGCTAATTGATATGAGGAAAAAGCACTGATTCCTAGCATGAGCCCAATGTAGAATGTGAGGTGAAGGCTATTATATTATTAAATTTAAAAACTAGCACAGTTACTCGAGAAGTGCGTTCTAGATTTGAATTACTTTTAATAATAGCCCAACATAGTCCATGTATGGATACTTCATTAGATGGTTACGTTGGAAAGCAAGGTCGAGAATGTGTCATCTTCTAGTTATGATTTAGTCTGGTATGTTTGTGGTAATGAGTTTCAAAGTGAAAGCCTCTCTGTTCATTGTAAACAAACTCACATCCTGATTGTATTTATTTGGTTAAGGGCAATGTCACGTGCATTACACAAGAATACATTAAGCTAGGTGATGACACCCGCTTGGTTTTTCTATCCATTGTATGATAGTAAGCTTTCAATGAAACTTTAGAGAGTTAGTCCAGTCCAGTTCTTCTCGTAGGTACCTTGTGTGAAGTTTAGAGGTATTCAAATGCTATAATTGACAGGACTTGTCAAGGTAAGACAGTTAATTGTTTAAAGGTTTGTTCTTAAGTTTAGAAGATATTTTTATTTTCTTAGGCTCATTTTAATAGGAAAAACTCAAGGAACTGAAATAATTATTATTTTACGTTTTTTGGTAGTATTCATACTACGGAAAGTTTAAATTTTAATTTAGGTATCGTAATTGACAGAGGAAATTATTCTTCAGTGTAGCTTAGTTGGTAAGAGCGCTAAAATGGAAATAAAGAGGCCCGTGGTTCGAGTCTCGGCGCTGGAGTCTATTTTTCTCTGTCTATCTCCCATTGTTAATAATAATTATAATGCGATTTAAATGAAAGAATTCTTTTTGTGTAAGCATTTTAAAGTAAATTATTTATATATAGCGTAATCCAACATATAGGATATGCAAAACAACATACATAACTTATGTTGTCTTCATTAAACTTCTCAAGAAAAATAAGAATATATATTTTAGTGTGGATTTTTATGTTTGTTATTTAAAGGATAATTGCAGGAAGTTTATCGGAAAATAATCTCTATAATCCGTATATTTGATCTAGAGAAATAATGTTAAATATTAATTCGTATTGAAATTTTTGATTTAACATATTAAAACTAGAATATTACTAAAAGGGTCAAGGATATAATACATTTAAATTTTATTTACATTAATCATTTTAATTGCTATGATTTGTGAACTTCCTGTTTGCTAGAGATGTCAGAGATTAAAGGATTCTACGCAGGACGTAACGTGTTTGTGACAGGAGCGACTGGTTTCCTTGGAGCTATTCTACTAGAGAAACTAGTTCGGAGCTGTCCCGATATAAACTCTGTTTATATCCTGATTAGGGAGAAGAACGGAACTATTGTCCGGGACAGACTTAAAAAACTTCTAGCCTTGCCGGTAAATTTATTTGAATGATTTGATTTTAAATAAATAAATACGCAATTTATTGATTTATAATTTATAATAAACTAAATAATATTTCATTGCTTTATAATAGACGCTGTTAAGTCTATGGCAACGGGCTAAATGTTATATTTATAGAAAAATTAAGTAAATTAATTTAGATATATTTTAGATAAGTTATAATATTTATTTGAAGACCAACAAATCAAAATAAACATTTATTTTTATTGGAATAAATGTGGTTACCTTAGCTTAGCAATGTCAAGTAATTCGAGGTGAGTCGTCGCCGTCGAGGCATTACTCGATTATATACAATATAGGCAACAGTAATTTTATACATTTACTTAATATGCTATTAAATAGAGACGAGCCAATATACATGATTTTAAAAACCACTAAGTAAGGTATTTACTGGAAATTAGTAATCACCAAAATGTTCCGAAAAATGTTCATTTTTTAATTTATAATATAAGGTTTTATGTTGGCTTCAATTCAGGGCTTGCACTAGGGAAATATGGTACTAGAATTGATCGAGATTAGTTTCGAAACAAGAGGGGCACTCTTGTTACACATACATTACTGTTTTTAGGCGGCTTTCACACCGAAGTAGCAAGTCGCTGGTTGCATGCGTCCTAAGTAGGATACCAGCAACTTAAACTCCGGACTGTCTAAGGAGTCGAGGTAATTGAACGAGAGCCTACACACCGAAGATGCAACTGCGACGTGTATCCAGAAAGCAAGTGGCATGTGCGATTCTAGAACTAGCCGGCTTGTTCTCGAGTCGCATATACCACTTGCTTTCAGGATGCACGTCGCAGTTGTATCTTCGGTGTGTAGACTCGTTCAATTACCTCGACTCCTTAGATAGTCTGGAGTCTGGAGTTTAAGTTGCTTGCAACCTGCGACTTGCTTCTTCGGTGTGAAAGCCGCCTTTAGGCTGGGGAGTACTATTTCACTGATTTGTCATTAAAATATTAAAAACAGGCAGGAGAGTAACTGAACCAGTCAGGGAAAGTTTTTCCTGCCTAGGCAGGAAAAGTAAAGTGTATACTAGTGCGTGTCATAGTCTAATTTTCGTGTCATAATTTATGTTATTTTAATCTAGTTTTATTACAAAGCAATGTTTTATTATTAATGTATTAATATGTTCAGCAGCTAAACTTCCAATTTTTATATAAATAGCGTGAGTAGATATTAATATTTGTTTAAAACAGGGCAGCTAAGGAAACATTTCTGCCTCGACAGTTAATTTGTATAGCCTGTAACGTTAAAAACGTTAAAGTGTGGTCCGATGCGCATTCGTCAGTTCCAAACCAGTTTGAAGTGTGGTTGGAACAAACCTATATACTATATGTATGTTTTTTAAATGAACTATTATATAATTTCGTTAAGAAAAGACTCGGCGTATAAATGACGGGATTGATAAGACTTTAGATAAAATACATTCAAACGTTAACAAATCTATAAATAGCTCCTTCTTGTCTTGAAGGTGTTTGCGGTTAATTTTTTTTCCTATTAGAAACAACCGACTAATAATTATTGAGTTTGTTGGCCATGCTAAAAACGAATAGATAAAAGAAATCTAACCATTTATAGATTATCATTTGCGATGAAGGTGATTATGAGTCAACTTATTCAGAGAAATGTTATTAAACTATTTTCCTATATTTCCAAATTTTGCTTCCGAGCTTACCAAAGGTAACGGAAGCTATGTGATCGTTCTGAAGAACAAACAATTTTTAGGTCTCCGATTTCAAAAATTCCAAGACAGAAATCCGTTTCAGACATCAGGGAACATTTTTGGTTCCGTGTCTGTCTGTCCTTCAATTTTTGCGAACCGCCATATCTTAAAAACTAAAGTTCAATTTTAATGAAATTTGGGTGTTAGGCCATAATTAACCCATTGTTGGGGCCATATAAGTTTCAACCTTCAAATAATCGTGTCGGCCGGTGTGTAGGGGGTTTTAGATTGAGATTAGATCCTTAGTTAGGTAGATATATATATTTAAGACAAAGACAACAGGTTCTTATGTATATAAAACCACTCGTCCGATTTTAATTAAATTTTAATGGTAGGTCATGATTAACCTATTGCTGGTCCCGTATAAGTTTCAACCTTCTGCGCCTATTTGTTTCTCTTCCACGTGCGCAAAAACATACATTTATTTACACCTATAGCTTCAAAAGTACTTATCTGATTTGAATGCAACTTTTATAGTTTATTAAAAGTAACCCGCAGACAGCCCCGGATTAATTTGAACCGTCTACGCTCTTTGACTTTTGCGAAATTGATACTTTAATTCGTGTAAAACATCAAAACAATTTTGACAGATTTAAAAAAAAAAACGGGGGAAACAATTAAACCAATTAGATAATAATGGCTTCTAAAAGCATAAAACCAATAAAGTACGTGGATAGGATGCGAGGAAGCTATGAGCCACACCAATTAGCAGTCTATTTTTAAAAATAAACCCCTTTTTCTACTACATTATGTGCAATTCTTTATTGTTATTTATATCTACCATTCTTTAATTACTAATGTTTAATATGACCAACTAAAGCAGTTGAAATAGATCTATATCGAATATTTGTCAATAACTGATTACATATCAGTCTGTATAACTAATTCTCTTGAGAATCTTGAGAAATACCTGGTAGAAAGATCAAATTCTAAGAATGAAGATGCAAAAGTTGATTTCCTTATCACGTGGAGTAAACATGCATACATATGTCAACAAAGAAAACTTCTTCACAAATGAAACACAGACCCTTTCTTTGTTAAAAGAATACAATTTATTAATCGTGCAATAATTTATAATAATTTCCATTTTATAAATAAAATAGACATGCGAAATCAAATAAGAAATAATTTTTCAAACAATATAAATACGCTATAATTGTTACTTCGTTTGACGTTTTTATTTCTTAAAAATAATTTACCTGAGAATTATATTTGGTCTGACATCCAAACCTCTAGTTATTAAGGCAAGAATAAATAGCGGTGGTTGTTTCAATTATTTAATTTGGAGAGTCCGAGTGAGAATAATTAGGAAAATTGAGAATGATTATCGTGTAATAAAGTAGCGTGTTCTCTTAAGAAGTCACGAAACAATCAGGGAAGCCACTTATTGCTGTAGAATTCAACAAATAAAAAACAACGTTTACAATTTTTAAACTTACTTCTTCCTTTAAAGAATTTTTTATTATTCTAATCTTAAAATTTTGTTAACCTGATTTTATCTTTGGTGTTACAATAATTTGAATTTATGTACCAAAATAAAAAAAGTAGAAAATACTAATTTATATATTTTTTATTATATTTTATATTTTATTATTTTTTTTATATNTTTTTATTTTATATTTTTTTATTATATTATTATATTTATTTGTTATTTTTTATATATTTATTATATATTAATTTATATACTTATACTTTTTCCAGGTATTTAAGAGTATCGATGAGAAGTCAAAATCTAAAATCATCCCTCTCCAGGGTGACCTGGGTACAGATAACTTAGGACTAAATTCCGAAGATCTTAAAACTTTAGTCAACAATGTATCTGTTGTATTTCATGTAGCAGCTAATATCAATTTCAGCTCTCGACTAACCAGATCACTCGAAATCAATGTTGTGGGGACTAGACGCGTGTTACAGCTGGCTAAATCGATGCCTCAAATCAAGGTAAAAAGAAACCATATATTTATGTTGCAACAAAAGAACAAATTTATTTATTCTTAACTCTTAAGTAAATATAATTTTTTTTTTTTCACAAAAAAAGATGGTGTTCTTATATTCAAGACGTTAATGATACTTAATCTGTTTTGTAAAAGCAAATTTAGCATTGCTTATTAAGTATGGAATCAAATGGAAAAGTTAGGTATTCTTATGTACAGAGTCTTTACTATTTCAATAATTTGTGTAAGAAAAATACCTCTTTTACGAATCTACAAGCAATCATAAACTGCAGATGGATTTAAACATAGCTATTAGCTATGTTTAAAGTGATAGGTGTGCACAATCTTTCATTATTTATTCCAGGCAGTGCTACTATTAGAAAACTATTTAAACAATACCACTATTGTTTAAATAGTAGTTTATAGTTAACTACATGCCTTTCACCAATTATATAATTTTTTTTTACCATGATTTTTTTTGGCACCTACAGGATTGCCTGTAAAGCAACGAATTTACCTACCATTTTTATTCTCAACTTGAAGTAATACACTAATTATATATTAATTATATGATAATTGGATTAATTTAATTTTATTACTAGCTGGATACCCGTGCTACGCAAAGGAGTGGGTTATATGTAATTTCATGGGTTCATAAAGTAATAATTAAATGAAGAAACATTTAAATTATTTTACCAATCGAGAATATCCAGATTATATCCCTCCCCAATATTTCTATACCCCCTCCCCTTTGTTAATATACTTTTCAAAAATTCCAAATTACTAATTAATTCCGAACACTGATGAAAAATTCTTAAAAGTTAACTTTCCGGGAAAAGCAGCGGTATTTTCCTTCTGTATATCGCTGGTCTGGAAGAAGACTGTCATAAGTGCTGAATGGTCAACTTTACAGGACGAGCATTTCAAGTTTTCAAAAAAATTGATTTGCTCATAACTACTCGGCTTTTTGTACTAGACTTCTAATTTTTTGCTACCATCACAATGGTGTTGTACACTATTTAGACATATTTATTTTATTTGTATTGTATTGGGAAAACTCTAGAAAAACATGGTTACTACTTTTCTTTCTTAGAGAAAATCGTTCTGAAAACGAGAATTTTTTTTGTTTAAAAAAGACACATTTTATTTTTAGTTGTTTATTTTTTTTTAAATATTTAAAAAAAAAAGTTTTTAGGAACAAAAACCATTACAGGTCATTAAAAGTGTACAAAAAATTTATAAATTAACTTTCATTCTACCTGAAAAAATACTGTTAAAATAAGTTTTAAGAAAAACACTTCTCTATAAAGGATTATTAACAAAAAATGAAAATTCTCCTACATTGTCATCATCACATTAATATTATTAACCCATAGTTTTATTTATTTTTAGAAATAGACTATTTTTCTTTGGAGAAATAGTTATTTATGCACCAAGGGAATAATGTAAGGTATTATTTCCCGCGTGACTGAGTTGATTCCTGAGGCAAAGCTGAAGGAATCAAGGAAACTAATTCCCGATGCGAAGCCGAGGGTATTGGGTATCTTAATTCCCGAGGCGAAGCCGAGGGATTAATGCCAATTAGCTCCCGAGGCGTAGCCGAGGGAGATAATTATAACAAGGGAATAAAAATGCATTATTCTCGAGGTACATACAAAATTTTATCTCCAGAAAAAGCGCTTTATAAGATTTGTTCAACAAAGAAAACTTTTGTATTTCTTTATTAAACGTACTAAATACGGAAATAAAATAATATGAATTATTTAAATGATTTAAAACAATTAATAATCACTTTTAAAGTAATAATAAATATAAAGTTCAACGAATGCTAAACAAAAGTAAACAAATCATCGAAGAATGACTCGCAATACAGCTGGGAGTTTAAAAGCAGTGTTGCCAACCTGATTTCAACCAATTCTCTATATTTGCCATTTATTTTCTACTATTTACCAAATAATTAGGTTGGCGAACGTGGATTATAATCCCGTTTTCACATTATTTCCCTGTTTTCACATTATTTCCCCGTTTTTGAGAACAGGGATGAAAAGACCAACATTATTACCTATAAACTAGCCCTGAAAAGTTACTTTTCGTCCCTACTGGAGATAAACATCATTTAAAAAAGTGAAAAAATTACTGAACTAGAGCACTGATAAAGATAAGTCTAATTTTGTTGCAGTAAACAAAAAATAATTGCAAACGAATAGCATGTCAAATTAGCAGTATGCCTTTATAATTTCTTAATGATAACATAAAAAATATCACTAATATTTTATAATTATTTTATGAAATATAAATAAAAAACAAAAACTCTATAAGTAACCAATTAGTTTTCTATTGTAGATAGTTTCCAAAGATTTTCATAAAGTTTCTGTTAACAACGAGGAATCGATTTTTTTTTATCAAAGTAAACAGCCCCTATTTCTGGCTACTGAGACTTGCTGCTCTCTACTGTAGACTTTTTAAAGTAATAAACATTTTCTCAGAGAAGCGCGGCTGCTTTTATGATCGAGTTGTCACAGGCTCAGGTTTTGAAACTTGTACTTCTTCAAAATAATCTTCGCTGTACAGATTTCCCTAAGAAAATGAATAGGGAGTATCTTTGTTATAATATTGAGTGAATTTTAGAAATGTTCATTTCTACTCCATCTTTGTTTATTAGTTTATCATCTAAGTACATCTGACTACAAAGATTTTTCAAGTCTTAAAAATCTGAATTGTCCAGATCTTTTACAGTGCATAGCTTACCAGTTTTCAAGCCATTCGCAACAGAGTTGTGTATTGCTCCAGAACATATCTATGTTCCGGAGCAATACACGAATCTGATTTGTGGCTCATTATCATACGCTACGCATAAAGTATGAAAATTTAACGCACATCTGTAGATGTTCTTAAAACTTTTTATCCATTGTTCAAGATCTTAAAATTCTTTCACTTATAGGAAGCCACACTGTTTCATATTATTATAATAATATTTATATAACACTAGCATGTCCCAATGAACAGTTTTTTTCTATCTACGCCACTGTATATCGTTAAGATAATTATAAAGAAAAGAGACTTTACTGCCTTTATTGCATAATTTATAATGATTAAAGAGACCGATTTATCAGGTAAAAAGTCACAACTTAACAAGTATTTTTAAGGAAAAAAGTCACAATGAACTTTATGTGATTACAGTCCTATGAAAATAATAGTAATTTTATCATGTAAAGAGGACAAAATGCCTTTAGTACAATAACAGTCATAACACTCAACTTAATTTATAGATAACAAAGACTCAATGAACGATGTGACACCTTTTTATTAAAGCAATAACCAGAAATTAAATCACAACTGACAATCAGACTCTCTTTCATAGAAGTAGGACGAAGATCCCTACTAAAGAAAAAAAGACACAAATTCTATTTAGCGGGTTCTGAGTGAGATATCGTTGTAGACGTTCTTGCTAATAAAAGGTAGTAATATTTAAATCGAAAATCGGAATTTTTGCACTTATGACGGTCTTCTTCCAAACCAGCGATATCCTCGTGACTTTTCACATCCTTGGGTTGATATTGAAATTATCTTTTATTAGTATATCATGCTTACATCTAAAATAAAAGCCCTTTCTCAAGTATTAACTTTCTAACTTTAGGAGATCGGTCTGAGCTCGATTTTTCCTTCTTTTCCTACTTTGACCCTATGTCCCCCTTAGGGATAAAAATTTAGAAAATCTCTATTGGCAGATATCAATATAATTTAGAATTTATTATACTGCGTATAAACTCGTAGATTTTATTTTAGCGTTTTATAGAAGTGGTGATAATTATGTTAGTAAAGGTAGCATGGAAAGGAATGATTTATAATAAAAAAAAAGTCCTCTAGCTGCTTTGTAAATTATTTAAATAATATATGTGACATTGTTTAAAAATTAATCTAAATATTTATTGAACAATTCTTTCTACAGATATTACACAAAACATAAAATATTGTCTGTAGCTTTTTCTACAACTTAGGTTATTTTTTTTATTTTTTATTTTATTTTTAATTTTTATAAAAAAATCAAATTATAATTTTTTAAATCTATTTAAAAGCCCCGATCTCCTCCCCACATTGAGCAACCAAAATGTTTATAACCTTTATCACCCGCAGAATTGAGCTTAAAATTGTACCCAAAACCAACAAAATCTGATCAGCCATTTGGACGTGATTGACGCACAGAGAAACAGACATAACATTTTCTAAACTTAAATTCGTTATCAGGACTACTCATTTAGTGGAAATACAAAATTTGAGCCCAATTGGATAAATGTACAGACACCACTTTAATCTTATATATACACTTAAATTTTTAACAATAAAATGCCGTGTTTAATGTATACTGCTCTTTTTAAATTGTTCTAGAGCTTGGTCTACGTATCTACAGCATATGCCAATAGTATCCTAGGTGAAGTAATAGAAGAGAAAGTCTATCCAATTGAATACACGCCAGATGAACTCCTCAAACCTTCATATTTCGACAAGTTGAATGAACCAGAAGTTCAAACTCAGTAATACTCTTTTTTCCCTAATAGCAAAATATTTACAAATCATTGTAATTTCATAGAATGATTTACCCATGCAGGATCGAACAATGACCCCTTAATATTAAAACTGATTTCAGGATTTTAGGTGATCATCCCAACACTTATTCCTTTACAAAACTAATGGCTGAAAATGTTGTGAAGGACGAGAGAGGGGATGTTCCAGTAGCAATAGTTAGACCTTCCATTGGTAAGCTAATCTGACAAATTCTTAATATTCCACTATCTTCGTCAAGGAGAAAAGAAATGTTTGCAATAAGTGTTACTTAGGAACGGAGTTAGCGAATAGTGTGCAAAAAGAATGTTATCACTTTCTCTATCAAACTTGAAAATTATATTCCTAATGATTTATTTCTTACAGTTTTAGGTACTCTAAAGGAACCTATGCCAGGATGGGTGGATAACGTCTACAATGGCCAGTTCGCATTCATTGCAGGCGCTTCTGCAGGCGTATTCAGGTCTTTGTACGTAGACCCAGACAAGGTGACTGATATGGTACCTAGTGATCAGCTTGCTTCATTGGTCATCGCATCAGCTTTCATTGCGCATAAAGAAAGGTAACCGATTTTCGTTACAAACAAAAATATTTATGTTATTCCGTAGGCTTCCGCGGTTGAGGTCATCATTACGTTGTAGACCTTCTGGTAGTGACCGCGTCATGTTCGATGTGTATTCCGACGTTTCGCTTCCTGTGCTGGAGGCATCTTCAGGGTTGTACAAGTTGTTCTAAGAGAGGGACAACGTGGACTAGATTTTCTTTAGTCTACGTAGTCCCTCGCTCAAAACAACATGTTCAATCCTGAAGATTGCTTCAGCATAGGAGGCGAAACGTCTGAATACACGGAAAAATATTTATGCTTTAGCTATCTTTCAAGAAAAATATTAAATTCAGTACAAATCGCTACTCTTCCTTTCAGCTCTATTATACCAGCTTAATTAAGTATTATCATTACATAATAGACAACTAACTGTTTAAATTTTTATTTGCAACTTTTAAACTTGACTAAATAATTCGTTGGTTTTACCTAAAGTTATTGTAAGATAACCTAATGATTAAATTTAAAGTATTTAAGTCTTCTGTTATGTGTCTACAAGAGTTAATATTTGATCCTTTGTGCTGAAGAAAACAGTTTTCAGTTATAAATGCTCTAGATTTTTATTACCACAGCCCTGATATATCTTATAAGCTTTGGCCAGCCCAGCTTGATGTTGGTCTTTTAAATGCAGTGTTCACCTGGATCCTGTAAGCAAAGAATCGCCAGAGTACACACCTGCCTAGGTTCCTTTAACTTGAAAGGACATTTAGAAGACTAAGGAAGACTTAAAGGGACTACTTCCTGCATCCTGGAAGAGGAATTGTGAAAAGCCTAAGAAGTAAAATACTACAAAATAAGATCCATAGTAGATGGTTTGCAAAGATCTTTGTTTCTCCAACAATGTCGTTATCAGATATAAGACAATAAAATATTAGGAAATCTGTTTATTTATTTATTCATTTTTTTAAAAAACATTTGCATTAAACTTAAACTAATTATTTTCATCCTGGAATAATAAATAAATAAATAACCATACCAGATTGAAATTAATAACATACATTTTGTACTATTTATTAAATTAATTACTATCTATTAGATTAGAGTAACAAACATTAATTTTGCATTGATTTAACGGTACCACTCGTGTTTATTTTGTTTATCGTATATAATTTTGATCAAGTTCTTTTTATGTACCAATAAAACAATCAAGGGCTTAAACAGAGATTTTGCGTTTTATTTAATATTATGAATAACGAATAATAAATGAGATAAATTATTATAATTGATTTCGTGATAGGTTTCTTTTCTCAAAATTATTATTAGACCAGTATTTATATTGATAACAAAGAAATACATTTTGATTAATTTTTACTTCAAATTTGTTTGAACTTAATTCTTTCCTCCACAAATTGGTTCTTTGGATGTAGAATAGGTTTTCGCTTGGAAACGCTTCAAAGAAGAATTGTAACATCTTGTAACATCAGCTGCCAGCTGTTTTATTGAACACCTGTTGATCTTGATGAAGGTACACCTTTTGTCTTTCTCCCAGACTCTTTCTTCCGTTGAACAATAATACCTTTATCATTTGCCACTCAATGGTTTGCTTGTTTGAACTGGGGAAAAAGAGGACAATTCTGCTTCTTTTATGATTCGTTATGAGTTATAACTAACTTAACATTGCTGTTTGCTTCTTGAAAAAAAACTTATGCAATTTACTTCACTGTTGCAAAAACCTAAAGTTTATTTATGCACCTACTCTACATAGAATGAGGCAAAAAACGTATAAATTAATATTTAAAAGGTATGTTAACTAAAGGGGGGGAAAAAACGATAAATGTTTTTTTTCTGTTACGCTTTTTTCTTTATTTTTATTTTTTGAGTCACAAATAAAGATTTACATGCTTGTAACAAGTCGACTGGGTGCTTTTAACTAAGCAATTAATATAATAATAACAGTAATTTGAATAATAATAACAATAACAATTGTCATTTTAATACATATTTATAAGATTAATAATAATAAAAAATCGGGTGCGTGGTACCTCGGAACTTTTCCTCACTTGAGAGGCCACTAACGTGGCCTCACTGCTTCGCAGCAGAAAAGAAGCCACTAAAGTGGCTCATGCTGCTTCTACTGCTGCTTCGCACCAGGAGGAAGCAGCATTGGTCGTGGTCAGTACTTGGAAAGGTGCACGTTCTGAACTAACTGATTTATTATCATTCTTTCAGAAAAAACTTATTTTTAATACCTATATTTTATTTTAATATTTTAAGTTTGGTGGTATTTTGACAGATGTAAACAAACTTTGACGTCATCAAAATTATTGGAATAATAAATAATTATATTCGCTTATAACTTTTAAAATAATTATTGGAATTTCATCAGGTTTTTTTTATTTTTGTCCCTTAATTTTTTCCCGTTCCTACGATATGCTGTAAGTCAAAAACCTATATGTAATTTCAGTATTATTAACTGTTAAAGTTTAAAAATTCAAAAATATCAAAATGAAATTTGGCGGGCTTGTTTGTCATACAAAGAGGTACATTCGTGCCAAATTTCAACTCGATCAGAACTATTTTCGATTTATTACGATTTTTTTTAATTTTTGCTGACTAAGCAAACTGGGTTCAAGATGGCGGAAAAAGTTGATTTTCCGGGCGGCACAACTAAAGGTAAGGACTGATTTTTCTGCCAAGTTTCAACTCTCTAGGTTAAACACCTTGGGCGCTACAATGATAACACACATACTCACATACATACGTCATGCTGAAAACCACTCAGGAGGTCTTAAAAACACTTAAAACGAATAATTCCGTTGAAATCTCGAAAAAAATTTTTTTGGTGAAAACAATACTTTTCCTACTATTAGTAGTGAGGAAAAGTAAAAACGTGAATCGCATGATGTAAGTTCGCTCATCAGTGACCCTCATAACTAACACGAGCTTGAATAGAATAATAAAATTGTAATCTACGATTGAAAATAAAAAATTTCTTTATTCTAATTTCCCTATAATTTTACTAAACATAAACTTATCTTCCTCCTTCCTTAACTACTTAAATTCCTTATTTATATTAATCGATAAAATACAATAAAATATATTTGATTTCAGATCCTTTAAAGTGTACCACTTTACCAGCGGCAGTAAGAATCCTATCACCTGGGACCAATTCGCAAAATTCACGATGCAGGGCATCTACAAATATCCACTGAGGAAAGAAGCTGCGTATCCAATAGCAAAATGTAGACCATCTAGATGGAGAAATACAATTCAATTTTACATTTCTCATTACATACAAGCAATTATTCTCGATATATTTGCACCTTTCACCAAACAAAAGCCTAAGTAAGTTTTATTAATGATATAATTTTTTGTCTTAATAAAATGAGTGTCTGAGATAATTTTCGTCAATTACCAAGAGCCCAATTTACCCCTCGGATCATAGTTCTGAATATTCTTCGCGTTTTCACGTAAATAACAATAAATTAACTTTTTCATTATAAAGCTATATTCCCCCGAAGTCCCAATGAAACTTGGTTTTAAATACGTATTTGACCACCATCTGAATCAAATCAAAATGGCTAATGAATCAAAATGGCTGATTTGAAACCCCTTTCCCTTTCACGAAAGTTCTTGTATCATAAAAAGAAGCTAACAAACGAATTTCCGAATACATATTCGTTTTAGTACAATTGGTTCCGGAGATATATCACGTCATCTTTTGCATATAAGTAGCCGTCATATTGAATTAAGATGGTAGATCGTAAAAAATATTTCTTAGCAAGCATAAAATTGCACGTATTTTTAATTAGGGCTTACAAGGTGTTAATAGTTATTTGTGTAACTAGGGAGCAAAATTGAATTTTACTGACGAGTGATTAAGTTAGCCACCCAGCCGAGGAGGCGAGGGTAGGCCATGAACCTGATTGACTAGCAATTAGCAACTAATACACGAGGCAGAATTGTTTCCTTTGTTGTCTTGTTGCATACAATATGTTATCTACTCACGCTATTTAGATAAAAAATGGAAGCTAATATGTTAATAAATTAATAATATTACATTTCTTTGTAATAAAACAAGTATAAAACTAAATTAAAATAACACATATTAATAAAATAAAACAAACTAAATAGATGTTATGACACGCACTAGTAAAACACTGTACTTTTACGGCCTAGGCAGGGAAATATTTTAATGACAAATCAGCGAAATTGTACTTTCCAACCTAGAAACAGTTAAATAATGCTTAATTTTGCTGCCGTGAGGAGATAAAAATTGTTATTGTATGTATGTAAAACTAAAAACAATAAACCCCCGAATAAGAACTCATAGCAATCTAAGAAGTGCGCTAGTGTCGTTGGTTTGGTGTCATATATAGTGTGTTTTAATAAAATTCACTCTCAAAAAGCACTAGAAATTCGCTAATACTATTTTGATCAATGCCATATAGTGCTATCATTCAGCACAGACTGTAGCTACTTCGGCAAAACTCGTGAGATTTTATTTATTTATCTTATTAGCTACTTGGCAAAACTCGGATTTTAAACGAAGCTAAGTAAAGATTTTCCAGAGTACCATCTGATCTTAGTTGATGTTTAACTGGGAGCATTTTACTTTCTTGAATTGCGTGTGTTTTTAGAGTAAAAGAGTTTTGTTACATGGCTCGTAGCGTTACAGGAAAAACACCATGCTGGAGATGGCAATACATTTTTTTTTCTTACAAAATACATATGTGACATGAAAAAATTCTTAATAAAGAATAATATTGCACATGGCACAAATATGAATTGTTACAAACACTAAACCAAATATATATTTACTACATGTTCCCACATGTAGTAAATATATAATATATAGACCTCCATGAAATAACTGCACATTTTTAGATTGTTGTGTTGAGTATTTTCGGAGATATAGGTGTATTAATATGACTGTCACAACCGCAGAAAATTAAAATAATCCTCAGTTTTTCTTATTTACCCTATAAAAATTAAAGACGTCCAAGTCTATAAAAATGGGCTCAAAAAATGTCTTAATTCTATCCTTATAATTAGCATAACTATAGTAAAACTTATTATTTGCAGTCAAAGGGACATTCAAAGGAAGTACTACAAAGGAATGGAACACGGCAAATACTTCACAATGAATCAGTTCGACTTCAGTACTTACAACACTGATCAGCTTAATCAATCACTCTCTGAACGGGACAAAACTGATTTTGACTTCGACATTGGTCAAATCAATTGGAAAAATTACTTGGAGAATTGTGTCCTTGGAGTAAGAAAGTACTATTTTAAAGAAGATATAAGCAATTTAAGTCAAGCTAGACTATTTCACAATATGTAAGTATTTTTTTCGACAAATTTTAGTTATTTCGAGAAATAAATACACGATTCGAGAGGTAAACTGTTGTCTGCAAGGTGTCATTCAATTTACGAGTAAACAAAATAACTCAAAAGAAGAGAAAATGCATATTGTATAATAGGGGAAATGGCATAGTGTTTTTCGGCAAAAGGTTTCACCCCCCCCCAAATAGCGAATTTTGTAGCACAAAAAATCCTAGTGATAGATTAACTACTTAAGTATAATGAGTCAACGCTACAATGACTAAATATTTAAAATATTTAACACAAGCCTTCTGAAAATTTTTAAAAGGAAAAAAAAATCCAAAAACGATGATACAAATTGTCGCCCCTTAATATGGCATACCATGGAGCCCTACTATGAACTCACAGCAATGTGGTTTTTATCTCCGTATATTAATGTAAAATAGTTATTTATTGTAATTATAAGAAATTAATATGTTTATTTATGAAAAGCTGATTATTAGATCGCATTGTTGAAATGGCCTTAATATGGCATAGGTGTCTTATTTTGGAATATTTCATAAGCCATATTTGGGGGAATCACGTTTTTCACATCAGTTCTTCCATAAAATGAACAATGAGTTGAAAACATAAAACTGATGGGTGCACCTTAATCTACACAACATACTGAATGTATATGTATATCTGTAAACATTATATTAGTTAAGTACTTACATTGCATTAGTTTTGGCCGATCAAATGGAATCACTATAAACTTTTGTTGACACTAAGTTTGGGAAATGGCTGAATATATTGATAACGGTGAGGAGTTTAAGATAATAATATGTCACTATCTCCCTTACGGCACTACTGTATAACTACTTCGTTCACTCATTCGCTGACAGAAATTAGCTCTTGGTTCAAGAGAAAACCCTCCTTTACCCTACTCTGCCAATTAGTTTGCCACATAGCTTCCTAGCGTTAAATTTTGTATAACTTAATGATTTTATACTATTTAACCCTATTTTTGTCAAATTTATTTATTTTTCCTTCTTTTTTAAAACTATCAATATCAAAATTGTTTCGATGTTTTACATTAAATAAAGTATCAATTTAGCAAAATTTAAGGAGCGCAGACAATCGGAATTAATTTGGGGCCATCTACACAGGCTATTTTCGACAAACCATTCAAATTTCATAAAAAATCAAATAAGTGCTTTGTATGATGTAGGTGTAAATAAATTTATCAGCAATGTGTTACCGTGATTTAGCACATTGCAACATGGCGTAATTAATGTATGTTCCTGCGCATGGGGCTAATTATGACCCACCATGTTCCCTGATGTCAAAAACTATTATTTCTGTCTGGAATTTTTGAAATCGGAGACCTAAAAATATTTTGTTCTTCGGAATGATCACATAGCTTCCGTTACCTTCGGTAAGCTCGGAAGCAAAATAAACAAACGGTATATAGATTGAATGAAAAAAAAAATCTCCCAATTAGTGTGGCACTTACTTCCTCGAGTCCAAGCGCATACTTTAATTTTGTTTGTTTTTATAACCCACTATTGCCTAATTAATTTAATTAATCCCACTTTTAATTACTATTTTTTTTAATCGGGGACATAAAAAAATATTCTTTCTTCAGAACGATCACAATACGTCTGTTACCATCTGCTCGCAAGCAATATTAGAATCGGCTGAAGACAGAACTTTGTGAAAGTGAAGAAGAACATAGCGTTTTTACATTACGTTTTTATTGATAAATGACATAGACAAGCTTAATATATAGGTATTTTAGGCTTAATATCTTTAATATTGATATATACTTATGTTTATAAATATATTTTTAATGTTTCAGGGATAAGGCGTTATATTTTGTATTTTGGCTGGCTTTGATTTGGATATTTTGGTTAACTTTAAGTCCTATTGGAAGCATTTCTTTACCTTTAGCTATATTTATCGTCTTCTTATATTATATTTTATAACTTAATATAATGCCGTTGACTTATCTATTTTATATTGAACTCAAAAAAATGTATTAAAGATAAAAAAAAATTGTACACATTATTCTAATCTGTTTTTTTAAGTGCGCAGATTAAAAATAGTTTTTGCTTTACTTAGTTTTAGCTACGCGTGAGTTTAATAAAATTAACGAACTATTGAGTTATAGAACAGAATTTTTATTCGTTTTATAAGGTTCATGAAATAAACTTAAAGGTGAAATAAACTGTTTTAAAAAAGTATAAAATAAACAATGTTGTTTTTATTATTGTGATATTTAGTGAGCTCCCTGAATAAATAGGAAATACCCGAAACCTTAAAAAAATACTTTTTTCCAAGGTAGGCTGTGAAATAGTAACTTTACAGCCTAAAAAACAAAGCTAAAATCAATTTTTTCATTACGTGGACTTAAAAAATCTTTTTTCCGAGGTAGGCTGTGAAATAGTAACTTTACAGCCTAAAAAACAAAGCTAAAATCAATTTTTTCATTACGTGGACTTAAAAAATCTTTTCTTTACTCCTGGCAGTAAAGGAAACATTTTTTACGTCCGAGGACGCAAAAAAATTTTATTGTACTATAAGAGCTTATCAAAACTTCCGTAGGAGCGCTATTTTCTTACTGAAATGGCCTTAGTACGATAGAATTCCGCTAGATGTCAATGCGTTTTATTTATCTTTTCTTATAGTGTAACCTCTTTTTAAGGTTTCTTTTTTTTAATCTTAAGTTTGAACTAATATTTGTTATTATTATATTGATTAATATTTAATGTTTTTTAATGTCTGCTACCTCGGAAAAAATAGCATATGCTACACGACTGTGAAGTGTTTTTTCTTTACCTTGGCAATATTTCCTGTCTCGCGTGTATCAATATATTTCGTCGGCAATATTTCGTGTGTATCTCTTATTTATAAAAATCATAAATTGAAACCTGTCAAAATGAAGATTGTAAATATTATGGGATATGACAAAAAAAATAAAATAACTTGCGGATTTTTTCCGAACTAACTTTTCATTCAGCAAATTTGCTGAAAACGAATTAAATTCTGCTGAAAAATGACTAAAAGTATTAAAATAATGCATTGTCATCGTGTTCTGATCTGTTCTGAAAGTTTTAAATGTCTAGCTACTCGGATGTTAGTTAAAATTCGATTGCAAGATTTTTACTGGACAAACAAACAAACAAACAAACAAACAAGAAACCAAGTTAATAAAAACGTAGTAATAAAAACTGGTAAAATACACAAGTAAATAATTAATTAAACAGACAAATAAATAAATACCATTAATTAAATGCACATTAATAATAAGAGAATATGTTTATATAATATGTATGTGCAACAGGTTGGCATTTAAATCAGCCGGAGCTGGGTAGCCTTTAAGGCGATGGGTTCGGCAAGCATAATTTATATTTTCAATTTCTATAGTAAACAGTGATCGGCATGCTACCACAAACATTTTAAACATAATCAATAAATAAATAAAAAATAAACTATACTTATAAATTATAAATAAATGAATTCTTTAAAAATAATTAAGTATTAAAATTAAAACAAATATCCTCGACTGCGTGTTTTTCTTCATTGTGTGATAGAGACTCATCATAAAAGAGGTGCAGTTCTTTAACCAAATAACGTATTCATAAAAATGAATAACTAAGATTCCTATTGTGTGAAGACGTACACATCTTTCTGATAAAACTAATACATGTAGTCAGTAACAATGATCCAAGGCGCAAATGCCCATAAGGGCTGGTAGGGGCTACCAAAGGTCTTATCTATATTTTTATAATATACAATCCAAATTCCACGTACTCGGTGACACATCACGATATCTCTGGAATTTCTAGACCTGTGACCAATTTTGAAGAGAATCTGCTCAAACTTATAATAGGTTCCTTTGCGGACGGCACTCTAGTTTATTTCAGGGTAACCACCTGGAAATTTTATCTAAATGATGAAATTTCGATGGGTTTGTCGAAAGAAGCCAGAAGATAGAAGATAATCCCAGATAAACAGCGTATTTAGAGAATTGTGGTGTCTTCTAAAGAGAAAAAATTGATTTTGATTCGCTTCTTGCAGTAAAGGAGGGGAGGGGATGTCAGGTGCCTTTGACACCCGTTCGCATCTACCCCTGACGGGACACCCTGACCCTGAATATTATTATTTGCTAAAAATAACTTGTTTTTTATGGTAGAGCGTAGTGCGACTGATTTATTTTGTCATTCTTCCTTTTCTTATAGTATGAAATATAAAATATTTATTCATATAAGAAGAAGTAACATATATTTATCATCTCTTCAATTTCATTTAATTTAAAATCGGTACAGGTTTGGTCAATTACAATTTGCAATTTATTTATTGGCATTTTTCCATGGAGTAGATTTCATAATTCCTTCTTTACATCTTTCAAATTAAAAATATGTTCTTTAAAATATTAGCTATATAGATACATTATTATGTTATATATGCTATTAGTTAAATCTAAAAGTAAAGCACGTCTTCCTTTATAATGTTCATCTGCATTATATTTTAAAAACATCGACAAGATCAAAATACGAAAAACATAAATAAACATTTAGCCGGTATTCGGTCGGAATCCCAACACCCCCACTCGATCTGATACCGTCGTAGAATGTTTAAAAATGATTTTTTTTTTTTTAATATAAATTAACTAATTAAACTTAAAACAATAAGTAGATGAAGTAGAAAGAACATCGAGTCGTCGCTACGCTGAGCCCCCACTCGCCGAGATGTTCATTTCTGTTCGAAATTTCTCTAAATTTGGAAGAGTGGCTGGTTTTGTTAGCGCGTCCGCTGTCATCTTTCCACTTTCACAATAAATAAATTGTACAGCTTTCTCATTTACCAAATCTTTGACAAAGTGGTATTTGATGTCCACGTGTTTTGTTCTTTGGCTGTACTGGTCTCCTTTTGCCATCATAATACAGCCTTGGTTGTCTTCGTAGATGATGGTGGGTGATTCCTGTGGAAATCCGAAGTCTTCTAATATCTGTCGGAGCCAGATCACTTCTTGGCAAGCGCTTGCTGCCGATATATATTCTGCCTCGGTGGAAGAAAGTGCCACCGAGTTCTGTTTTCTCGTTGACCATGAGATAGGGCTGTTACCTAGAAAGAAAACATATCCACTTGTAGACTTTCTGTCACCAAGATCTCCGGCCCAGTCTGCATCAGTAAACCCTTTTAACTGAAGTGTTTCATCGGGTGGAGCGTTTAAAATTAGTTTTATGTCCTTGGTGCTTTTTAAATATTTTATAACTCTTTTGACTTGATTCCAGTCTCTTTGACGAGGTTTGCTTACCCTTCTCGCAAGACAACTCACAGGCAATGCTATGTCTGGTCTGGTTGTTGTACTGAGGTAGAGCAATGATCCAATAGCCGATCTGTATTCTTCGTTGTTTTCTAGTAGATCTTCCTCTCCCTGTAGGCTTGGATATGATGGGTCCATTGGCGTTGCCGCTCCGGCCGCATCTTCAAGTCCATGTTTATTTATCAAAGCCTCTATTTTCTGCTTTTGGCTGAGAGCGTAGCCGTGTTTGTTTCTATCAATTTTTATTCCTAAATAGTTCGAGAGATCTCCTAATTTTTTGATTCCAAAGTGAGTGTTCAAAGATTCTGCTATAGACTTTATGACCTCTGAATTTTTGTGAGCTATTAGTAGGTCATCAACGTAGACTAAGAGATACACAGGTGTCCCTGCTTCGTATTTTACATACAAGCAAGGGTCTACCTCACTTCTCTTGAATCCAAGATCTTTCAGAACTTCGTTGATTTTGATGTTCCAGGCTCTTCCTGATTGTTTTAAACCATACAATGACTTCTGGAGTTTACACACCATTTCCTTCCGAGATTTGTCTATAAATCCTTCTGGTTGAGTCATATATATGTTTTCACGAAGTTCGCCGTTAAGGTAAGCAGACTTGACATCGTAATGTTGTACTTCTAAATTTAGTTTAGTGGCTACAGTAAGTAAGATTCGAATAGTTGTTTGTTTTACCACTGGGGCAAATGTACTATCATAGTCGCTGCCGAACTTTTGGTTGTAGCCTTTGGCTACTAGACGGGCCTTGTATTTATCGACATCACCTGTACTATTGTATTTTACCTTAAAGATCCATCTACAACCTATAGGTCGTTTTTCTTGTGGAGGGTCTGTCAGGATCCACGTTTCTTTGTCGAGAAGAGATGCCATTTCTTCTTCTGCCGCGATGATCCAATTTTGTTTCTCCTTTTCATCTAAGGTCATCATGTCTTTCCATGATGTAGGTTCATATATTATTTTTTTATTTGGTTTTGCCACATAGGTCAATCTTTGAGGAGGAATACCTTTTGTCGACCTTTGGGATCTTCTTATTGGGGTAGTTTCATTGGTTTCTTTCTTTTGAGGTGAGTCGCATTTAACTTCGATTGTTTCAAGGGGATTACTCCTATTTAATGGACAAGTCCCCTCTCCTTCAGTTGGTTGTTTAGAGTTTGTTTGTATAATCTTTATATTCCTAGATATTTTTATTCTGTTTGTGCGTCCGTAATGAGAATCCTGTAGCCTTTAGATATCTCACTATACCCTACTAAGATGCCAGGAATAGCAATTTCGCTTTTAATGGGACTTAAATTATTAAAAAATTGCCTATTGTTAGTCATGTGACTGGACGCCCCCGAATCGACGTACCATACTTTATTACGTATATTCGTATTAGATTTAGGGGTTAATAAACACTTATCGTCTTCGGAGGAATGTCCGGAATTAGAAACGGTTTTAGCTGAATTTTTTCTTAAATTTGTTGCTTTCCAAAAATAGCATTGTTCTTTTGAATGATTTTTTGAACAAATCGGGCATTTAATTTTGAATTTATTAGGACTAGGACTATTTTTATGTGATTTAGTCATTTTATAATTACCTTTAAACGCTGTCTCGCTTTTTATATTACTGTCAGACGTACGTTGTTGTTGTCTGGAGTACTCATCTAGCAGTTTGGCTTTAACGTAATCGAGAGTTAATTCGTTGTCTTGCCTAGTGTCGAGCGCAGTCACAAGAGCATTGTATTGCTCCGGCAAACCACTCAGTAACAGTGCAGCGACATGGAATGCTTTTATTTCCTCACCTATACCTCTTAAGCGCTCCACCAGCTCTAAGACCTGACGAAATTATTCATTCATATTGGTCTCCATTTTAGACTGGTACAGCTTCCTTAAGAGGTATAATTTGTTGGAAGGATTTTCCCTCTCGTGGATCCCCCTGATTTTAAACCACATTTCCCTTGCCGTCTTGCACTGAACTACATGAATGATTTGGCTGTCAGCAATGCTCAACGCTATTGTTGACTGCGCTTTCTCGTCATTTGTAGTCCAAGTCAAGTCAGGTTTGTCAGGAGGGGGGTCTTTAACCACTGACCAGAGTCCCTCTCTGATAAGCATCATTTTCATTTTATACGACCAAGGACCATAATTGTCACTGTTCAATTTTTCAAAACTGAATTTCGTGTCGGATGACATTTTTTTTCTTTCTTCTCTTTTTTTTTAATATAAAAAAAATAATGACTTACTTTGTAGAGTTATTCACGTGGTTGCGGCAGAAACCATAACCTATTATGTTATATATGCTATTAGTTAAATCTAATAGTAAAGCACGTCTTCCTTTATAATGTTCAACTGCATTATATTTTAAAAACATTGACAAGATCAAAATACGAAAAACATAAATAAACATTTAGCCGGTAATCGGTCGGAATCCCAACATACATTTCGAATAAAAAATGAGCTTATAGACAAGACTTATTACTTAAGAAGTGAAACTAAATCGATTAAACAATGTCTAATGAACACTAACAGTGGAAAAAAAACACGAAGAACAATTTTCACAAATTATATTCAGTATATAAAGAATATTTCACTTATATTAAAGAATTCAAGTTTTAATTTATTCTAAGAAGTCATCAATAAATTTTTACAAGTATTACCATAGTCATTATTTTATAATAATAAATCAATATTCTCGACTGTATTTTCCTCCAATGTATGATAATGACATCATTATAAAGAAATATAATTAAAACAGCCAAAACCGGTTAATTGTTATTAAATGAGATAATTCTGTGTGAAGAGGTTTGGTTATTGAACTGCACATCTATAATGATAATAAATCAATTTTTTTTTCTTTGGAAGTAATTAAAATTATAATCAAAGAATAATAATATTTAGTATTTGTATGTATTTTTTATATTTGTTTTAACTTTTTATATTATTATGAAGTATTTTAACAAATGTTATGCAATTTTGTTACGTTCAAGTACTCAATAACTTAAATATTAAAAACATTATAGTTAGGAGTTAGGTGAGTATTAGTGAACGGATAATATGCAAGTTTATAATATCCACTAATATCCAGTTTAAAAAAAAAAAAAAAAACATTTTATAAAGAGTAAATGGTCTTGGGGACTTAGAAGGGAGCGGTTTGTGGCGATGTAGGGTTGTTGAAAGGTAAGAAACTTCTACAATGCAATGGATCCCAAGACACTGGTAACATAAATGGGAACGAGGTACTGGTACTAGTATAACTATAGCTTGATTAACTTGTTCAGCAGGTTCAAATAGTTGGGAGTAACTTATACGGAATTTGTAACACAGGCCACAGGCTAGTTGAATAATGAAGCAAGTGGTATCTGAGAAAAGTAAAGTTATATTTCTTGCCAGTCAGAGAGAGCTCTTTTAAACCCCGTACACACTGGCCGACACGACTGCCCGACGGTCAGAGCTACACGGCTGGACGGTCTGGACCATCCAACCACCGACCCCCCCC
>KZ651724.1:308315-323642 GCA_001010745.2 Gerris buenoi
TATAATGAAAAAATATAGATTTTATTATTAAATACATGCATTATTTTTATATTATATAGATATTATTTATTCTTTCAATATTATTATTATTATTTATTACATTCAAATTTATGAATCTACTATGATAGCCATTTTACCTATACATTTTATTTTATTTTATGCTTATTTTATTTGTACTTTATATGACATTTTTATGGTACTTATTATATTATTGTTGTAAATACGTTTTGAGGAACTTATCTAATGTCATCCATCACTCTAGAGAAAAGGAAACCCAATGATTTTTTTGGGCGATCTGCTCCTCGTGCCTCTGTTCCACATCTAATAAGATATATGTTAGTACGTCGAAACTCTAGTTTTCTAGTTGTGATACATCTTCACCAGTTGTTTTGAAAAGAATCCATGAAATATGGATACACACCTCTATTAACCATTAAAATATAAACCTATACAGATTTTTTTTTTTATTAATTATACTTATTCAACAAAAATTAAATATTTAGAAAATAATTAATAAAAAATGTACATTAGGAAAAAAAAAGACATCAAAACTTTATTTGTAAATATAAATAAATAAAATTACTATGTACTTGGAAAAAAACTGTAAGGCTAATGTCCTAGCGTTGCCATATGGCAACTTTCAATTTGACGCTCAATTTAGGGCAGAAAAATTAAATTTTGTGAAACTGCAATAATTTTATATTATTAATCATTCTTTATTCTAATAGTTTTACTATCAATAGTAAAATTAATTAATTAATTAATCAATTTAAAAAAAATTAAATTCATGCGATGTCACAAATTTGGAATACTCCATTTTTTAAACCTGTCTTGTCGCATGCGTGTTGCTCAAAACAAATAAATATAATGATGAAAAATTAATCTAGTCCTCCTTTTGACATAATATTAACATTTTAAAAGTTAAAAATTAACTTGCACCTTTCCAGACAATAATAAAGGGAGGGGGTTTTGCTGTTGCCATATGGCAACGCTAGGTTATTAAGGGTTAATGCCCTGGTAGATTGCCTCCAATTCCAGAGTAGTGACACAGCTTCTTGTTGAGCATTTAAACTTTAAAGAATGTTGGTCTTCAATTTCTTTAACAGTAGAGATGCCAGCTCCTGAATTAGATTTAGACGCGTCTGTATAAATCTGTAGGCTATCTGCGTGTTTGGCTTTAAAATTTGTATGTTCCTGAATATATAATATTGGAAGAGTGTTAGCTTTTTTGTTATTAGGTATGTTGAGCATTTTGATTTGTGGCCGGTTAATGATCCAGGGTGGTGGGGAAAAGGCTTCAAGTGTTGTTGGTTGCGGGAGGTGATTTAGATTGTAGGAGGTTAGAAGTTCTTTGAAGCGAAGATACACTGGCTTCTTCAATCTAGGATTACGCTCGAATCGTGGGTTTATTTGTTGACGCTGTAAGAGCCTAGCTACTGGGTTGTGAGGGTTCTGCATTACCCGGAAGCAGTATCTCAACAGTAGGCTATCTCTTCTAAGTGACAGAGGTGGTTCGTTGCTCTCAACATAAAGGCTTTTTACAGGAGTGGTTCGAAAGGCACCTGTTGATATTCGTATGCCAGCGTTGTGAATAGGATCTAACAGTTTTAGATGGTTGGCTTTGGCTGCTCCGTATATAGTGCAGCCGTAGTCAAGTTTGGATCGAATAATATGCCGATATAGCCGAAGTAACGTCTGCCTATCTGCTCCCCACTTTTGACCGCTTATTAGCCTCAACAGGTTAAGATCTTTTGCACATTTTACCTTCAGCTCCTCAATATGATTCTTCCACGTAAGTTTATAGTCGAATGTCAGGCCTAGGTATTTTAAGGCCTCTTGATTGCCAATCTCCTGACCACTGAGAGATAAACGCACATTTTTCTTAGGTTTTCTTTTTGAAAAGTGGAGAAATTTTGTCTTACTGGGGGAGAATTTCAACCCTGTTGTATGTGCCCATTTCTCTAAACGATTTACTCCATGTTGTAATAGTCTCTGGGTCTCATGACTATCCTTCGACCTGTATAGTATGGTTATGTCGTCAACAAATAACGAGGGTTCTATTCCTGGTGGTAAAATTTTTGCTGCATCATTTACTGCTAGAAGGAATAACGTGACACTAAGGACAGCACCTTGAGGGACTCCGTTCTCCTGCAAATATAACTTTGATAATTCTTTTCCAACCTTTACTCTGAAATGTCTATTTGACAAAAAGTTTCCTATATATTTAGGCAAATTTCCTTTAAAACCGAAAACGCTAAGCTGCCTAAGGACTTCATACCGCCAGACTTTGTCGTACGCTTTTTCACAGTCAAAAAAGACAGCGACTGTCTCTTCTCCTTTGGAAAATCCATCAAGAATATACGTCTCAAGCCTGGTTAAATTATCCAGAGTAGAGCGGGATTTTCTAAATCCAGATTGGAATGGAGTTAAGCATTGTCTAGACTCAAGTTCCCATAGTAGTCTCGGATTGACCATCTTTTCTAGCAGCTTTCCAAGAGTGTTGGTCAACGCGATTGGTCGGTATGATTCTGGAAGTGAGGGATCTTTTCCAGGTTTAGCCAAAGGTATTAGCGTTGCAATTCGCCACTCTTCCGGATATATATGAGTCTCCCACACCATATTATAAAGAATCAGTAGATGGCGTCTAAAATTTGCTGGTAAATTCTTTATCATAAGATTATGAATTTTATCCGGTCCTGGTGTAGTTGGTTTTAACGATCTTATCGCGGCGTCCATTTCCCACATAGTAAATGCTCTATTATAATTTGCAGCAGTATCCGATTCGAACAAGATTTCGATTTCTTCAGTAGTTTTTTTCAAATTTTGGAATTCATTATCATAAGACTTAGTTGAGCTTACCGACGCAAAATGTTCCGCCAAAATCTCGCTGACTTGCACTGGATCTGTTATCATACTACCACCACTCCTCATGATGGGGAGGGAGGAGTCCTTTCTTTTACCCCACATGGCTCTAACCTTAGACCAGATTTCCTTAGAAGATGTGTTTTGGTTTATTGAAGACACAAATTCTATCCAAGATCTCTTCTTTGCCTGCGTCATTATATATTTGCATTTAGCCCTTGCTTTACGATAACCTATCAGATTGACCAAAGATGAATTTTTCCTGAATATTCGTAATGCTCTTCGACGGTTTTTAACCGCTATCCTGCACTCATCATTCCACCAAGGCATCAGTGGACGACCTCTGCCTTTGGAAACGACTGGGATTGATTTTGAAGCGGCCTCGTGTATGGATTTTGTAATATAGGCAAGTCGCTCTCTTATTTCGTCTTCTTTATTGGAACCTCTGAAATCCGGCATCGATATTAGATGTTTTGTAAATTCCTCCCAGTTTGCCTTCTTAATGGCCCATGCAGTCGATGGTTCTGATTTAGGCGTGTTTGGAAATATTGTGAGAGATAGAGGAAAATGGTCGCTGCCGTACAAATTGGTTAGTACTTTAAATTCTGATAACTTGGCCAATCCTAAAGAGCAAAGGGCTAGATCTAATGCATCTTGTTGGCCAGTTCTGGCATCCATATACGTAAAACGATCATCATTGTTCTGCAAATATATATTATTATTACTAAGAAATTTCTCTATAATATTTCCTCTTGCGTCAGTTTTAGGCGATCCCCATAATCCATTATGGGCGTTTGTATCTCCCATAATAATAAATGGGGGAGGTAGTTGTTGGAGGAGGTTATCTAGTTCATTTAATGTTAAATTGACCTCCACATTTAAATAGATGTTGCAGATTGTGATAGGATAGGTTGAGCCAATTCTTGACACGAGGACAGGTAATTTGCTATTTACATGAATTTGATAATTTGGTATACAGGTACGGGTAAGGATTGCTAGACCTCCTTTTCTTGAGCCATCTTGCGGGTCTGACCTCAAAACAGTGAAGCCACTGACTTTTAGTGCGTTGTTTTTCTGGAGATGGGTTTCTTGTAGCACTACTACATCCGGTTGCTCATCACTTAAAAGAAGTCTCAGGTCTTCATACCGCGTTCTATATCCTTTACAATTCCAGCATAAAAATTTTGTTTTATTGTAATTTTTTCTGTTCATATAGTATCATAAAGTTAAATTTATAAGTTATAGAAAAATATTAGAATAAACAATCTATTAACATTACTATCGCTTCTTCTTTGATTTCTTCCCCTTTCCGGTTGCAGGTTTTCTTATCTCATTTATACTTGTATTTGAGCCTCCCGAGTCTCCAGAATCCCAGTCATTTATCCATAGCATTTCTTGTTCAGCGAGGATGTCAAGCTTAAGTGGTTGTTTTTCATCTGCTCTAGAACTGGGTGTTTGTTTGATTTCGGTTTTTTGTTTTGTATCCAGTTGTTTCTTCGTAAAACTGTTTGATGCTGCTGCCACGTTTCTTGGTATACCAGAGCATTGAGTTGCCTGATCTTTCATCTGACTCTGTTTCACTATACAATTAATACTCGAAGAGTCTTGCTTAGATGTATTAGGGGAAACAAGGCTGGAAAAAGTTCTGGAAGAGTTGGCATATATTCCCGACATAATTGCTTTTTTCTTTGCCTCATTATAAGAAATTTTTTCTAAAGTTTTTATTTCAACTATTTTTCGTTCTAAAAGCCACGTTGGGCAGGATTTGTCCATAGCGGAGTGTGAATCTGTACAATTGGTACAACGCTTAGCACTCGAGCAGGGGTTATTTTCATGTGGGGTTTCTCCGCAGTCGGGGCAGATTGGCTTATTGGTGCAGTTTGCCTTTACATGGTTGTACTTAAAGCAAAGGTAGCACCTTACAGGAAGAGGGATATATGGTCTCACTGGAACCGATAAATATCCTATTTTAATTCTTTCAGGCAATGTTGATCGGCTAAATGTCATAATGTAGCTATGAGTGGGACGTAAGGTTCCGTTCTCTCTCCTATTCATCCGTTTTACATCGACAAGTCCTTGGCTTATTAAATTCTCTTTGATTTCCTCCATCGGAACTAAATCTAGATCAGGGCAATTAATTACGCCTTTAACAATGTTAAGTGTCTTGTGTGGTTCAACGGTAACTTTTAAGGTTTCATTTAAGGGGAGAATGTTTAGAAGCTTTTCAGCTTGTGCATGAGTCGAGGTCTGGACTAAAAGGGATCCGTCTCTCAACTTTTTAGCCATTTTTACTGTTCCACAAGTTTGTTGAAGCATCTTGTCAATTAGAAACGGAGACACATTTGACATTGATTCGTTGTTTACTCTCTTAACTACAACGAAAGTAATGACTTGATGAGCTGTTTCAGGAAGTGTTATCTCAACACTGGTAGTACGTTGTCGTTTGCTCTTAGGCATTGTGCCCGGCTCTCCTCCAATCTCACTCTTATTCAAGCTGTCATTTTTTTTTATTTTCGAAACATAAATATTGTCAAAATGCCCTCCTGGGTCAGGCGGCTTTGGAATAAGTAAGTAGGTGTCCTCCATGCACCTAGGAACAGCGTTTTAAACGTATCAACTATTTAATAGTTTGTATTAAACTAAGGAATCGATTAATAAAGGTAAAAACTCACCAATTAAAAAGAAATCTCAATTCCTCCGGAACTGTCACCTATCTATCTTTCTTTATTTTATTTTTCTATATATATTTAAGACAAAGACAGCATGTACTTATGTATATAAAACCACTCGTCAGATTTTAATTAAATTTGGATGGTAAGTCATGTCACGATTAACCTGTTGTAAGGGTTTCAAATACCCCTAACTATTTCTCTGGGAGAACTGGGTGAAAATAAAAATACAGACAACGCCAGCTTTAGACTTCTCAAAAAGGTAACAAATATATTTAAATAAGAGGTAAAAAAATGAACATACAGAAAGTAGGGCCAACGGGCCAGATTAGAAGTTAAGCCAAAGGGACTGGGCCTGAAGGACCTGTCCTCCTGGAGCGTCTTACACTATTGTTGGTCCCGTATAAGTTTCAACCTTCTGTGCCCATTTGTTACTCTTCCAAATGCGCATTTGCACCTATATCTTCAAAAGTACTTACCTGATTTATATATGAAATTTGTATTGATTGTCGAAAGTAGCAGCTCGCGTATAGATTAATAAGGTAGATTAATTTTAATAGTGTACGATTTTAATGATTTTGCTTAGTTATCATTATTGCTTATAATCTATTTTGCTTACTTTATTGGTCATGTAATTATTTTTAATTAATTATTATTATTAGTTATTATTCATGTAAAAAATTAAAACAATTTAAATAGATGTAAAAACGGAGATAACAGTAGAAAACTCAGGTAGAAAATAAAGACTATTTTAGACTAGAAATAGGGTTAATAGAATATTTTAGAAAATTGCTTCATTTTATACATCAGATGAATTGCTCATAATGAGTAATTATTCCACAATGTTTTTCAAGATGGACACTTGCCAATCAAACTGTAGCAAAAAGATAAAAGCTGCTTTTATAATTGTGCTGCACAGTCTGTATACCTGCATATTACAGGTTTTGCTTTTTGCAAAATAAAAAAATAGGTGTGCTTTCGGGACACCCGGTAGGTTCGAAGTTCCTTACATTTTTCATTAAAAATAAATTATAAAATTACACTGCTAAGTACGTAAGCATTGCTAACTAACTAACTAACTGCTAACTAAGTAAAGGTGAGTAATTGTTTCTACCTAGCAGAGTTAAGGAAAAATTAAAAGAAAATCATTATTTGTATCATTAAAGCAAGCGTCTTACAACAAATATTCATTGAATATAGGTAAGAAAAAAGTTGATCTTGATGAGTTTATTATAGTTAAAGAGTATGTTTGTTAAAGGATGTTGGATTGAAATAGGACTGTTTTCTACCTACCCGGCCTACTAATTTAAAATGTTATAAAATATACCTCTTCCCTACTCTAAAGCTTCTGCTTGTATCAGGTTGAAATTTTACATGCCTGTTTCAATTGTACTTTAGACAATGTGTAAGAAGTTTTATTAAAATCGTTATACGTTAGAACGGAAGATATCGGTAAAAACGTTGTTTTCTTTATTTTAAACGTTTAGGTCCACTTTAATAAATTTAGCGATCTTTATCACTTCATAACTGTGTCAGTGTTCGTTTTACTAAAAAAAAATATTTAAAAAAGTTGTTTGTCTTATTACTTATTAAATAGATGAAGTTTGTAGTTTTTCTTTTTTTAAGTACGTAGTATTATAATAATATACCTAATATATTGAAATAAGCGTCAGCACAGACCAATTTTACTTTTAACAAGACCGCGATTATATTTTCTATAATTACAAAACGAAGTGACATTTTGACATATAACAAAAATAAACAAAACAAGTCAAGGAACAGGCTTCCTTAATATCATTTGTTCCCGTCTTATCATTTTTGAAGCTTACGTTTACGCGAGCGTTGCGCGTGAACGCTTGGGCGGATAACGTTGTCCAATGTCCAACGAACTTAGCCTAGGCATTGGTAAAATGAACATGTGTACCAAATCGGTAGATTTCGTGACGGTGATTTTGTGACGGTTATTATTTGACGGTGATTTTGGTCGTTTTTTTCGGATTCACTCCCGGGCTCCAGAACGTGCCATAAGGAACTTCGTTCTAATAACCTTCAATTATTTTGGATATCTTTAAACATATGTATAAGTATATTATACTCTAGTATAAATAAATAATCTATGATGAATGCAATTTTAATTATAGAATGAAAGATAATGTAGCATTAAAACCATCTCTAGATCTATATCAAAAATAATTTATTCGATAAATTATAAAACTGTTCTCACCTAATCATATAGGTGCAGAGGATAAATAACCAAAATAGCTAGCTTAAAGGAATAAAATAAAATAATTTAAAAAAATATAGTAATAAATAATATATTTATAACGGAAAAGAATAATGGACTTCTAATTAGAAAATAAATAAAGTGACATTTCGCATGTTCTAATAAAATAGCTTTTAATAGCTATTTTAATTTAATTTGATGACATTCTTTCAAAGATAATAGATATTTCTAAGTTAATTGTTTACAACTAATTTATACAACTACATAATTACAAAAAGGTACAGGTATGTGTTAATGGCCCAAGAAGATAAAGCGCACCTACCTTGGCCGTGGGTGCGGAGGTGGGATAAAAACGAAGAATTTATAGTGGATAAATCTTTAAGAATAATACTTATTATTGTATTTGTAATGCAATGGTTTTATCTTGTTAATTTATTGTTTTGATATTCTCACTTGGCAAAGTGATTCACTTTTCTTATCCACTGAAGTAATTTACCATCCTCAATTAAGTTTTACATTAAAAAATATGAAAACAAACTTGATTTATCGGTCTGCAGTTGATGAATTTCTACATTAAATTTGTGGGCGAGTACCACAACCACAGAGCAATTTTATTTCTAAGTTAATAAATAATAATTAGGTAAAATTTTCCACAAATAAATATACATTTTTTTACGCTTACAAAACACCACTGAGTCTAAGATTCAACTCACAAAAATAAACGCAAAAAATTTCAGTAGCCATGGTAGCCACAAATTTTTCTCATGTACATACTTAGTATTTATTAAGAGAAAGTATTATGATGGTATCCAAATTAGATTTCGATGGATTTACACGTTTTGAGTTGCCCTAGTTTGTATAGTCATATATACATTCTTGCAAGCCTTCACACCATGGGCTCATGCTATAAATCAGTGGACATTTTTCTATTATCATGCAGGCCAAGAGATTTAATTAATTGTCTCCAAATCTTTCATAGAAATAAATTAGTACTATATTGTACTAATTATACATAGTTCATTATACATTCTATTTTTAAAAACAAAATAACTTGCGAATCGCAGTTTGAAGGCTACAAAAATGCAAAAATACAAAAATGCATCATTTTAACATTAGGCAGACGTAAAATAACCATTTATTTACCAAGATTAAAGTGAATCTCACAATGATCTTGTGCGTATAAATGTATTCAAACCCTAAACATTTTTAATCTAGTCCTCAAGTGCTTTTACGTAATACAATTAATTATTTTTAAAGAAAAGACAGTTTAAACAGTATACAATTGACAATATTAATAATGCAAACGTAAACCAAGCAAATGATAAATAATAAATATAAAAATACAATTTTTGAAAACTAGTCTTTTTTTTCTTTTTGTGCAAAATTTGGGGAAGATTGAAAGACGCGAAGTGGTTCAAAATTGGGGTAATAGGTGTGCGATGGAACTTAAAAAGCAAAGAAATTTGACGCCATTTTTTTGTTTGTTTTTTTCTTTGGAAACTTACAAAGTAAAGTAATATAAGACCAGTAAAAACAGTATACCCATACTACGTAAAAAATCATTAACCATGATTGTTAAGAAACCTTTTTTTTAGAGTTTTTGGGGGCAGACCACAAATTTGGAGCTAAAATTCATTTCTCAATTTGGCCTCGGGGTATGATTTAACTTAACATGTATGTCATTTTTTTTTAAATCGGCCCAGTAATTTAGGCTTCAGGCGTCTGTATGTCAGGCAGGCGACAGAAGTCAGAGAGACATTTTTTAAAAAGTCCACTGTTTGTGGACTCAATAAGTGTAATCCCATCAAAATCTCAAAATTGAATTTTCGTGCCATCACAATACTTTCTCTGAGAAAGTAAAAAATAAGATTGATAAGTTAATTGATAAAAACTGCAACAGGAACTCTTTTTGAGTTTAAATTAAATTGGTTTTATGGAGATGTACAAATTAATTTTAAGTACTTTACCCACTCTATAAGTCCTGATAGTTGTAAAATAAAGTGTTTAAATGAACAATCAGTTGTTGTCAGTGTCGGTATTCTGGTGAGTGATTAATATGTACGAGTTGATTGATGTTCTGAAGGATATAAGGAAGATTATTAGAGGTGACGATATTATTCTGACTCCTGGTTTTGGTTGCTTAAGAAGGAAATGAACCTGTGTCCTGGCTAGGAAGTAGAGGGGGCTTCGACCATTGGATAGCTTCTGAAAAACAATCCAGTCCGCAACAATCCTTCATCAAGACACAATCTCAGCTGGCTATCCTACAATCTTAATCCTCCACGTAACTTTCAATTCATAGTTAGTTGTGAAGGTCTGAGAATTTTTAAGGAAGATAAAATGAAGGGTTTCATCTGGATTGTTCTCGTTATGGCAATAGCTGCAGCACATGGTGCTACCAGAGTTAACCATTGCAAACGTAAGTCAGCTTATTCTTCATTACAATATTGAATTTATTTAATGTAATCGAACAAAAAATTATCACAATATTTCAATCATTATTACAATATTTGAATTTATTTAATGTAATTGAACAAAAAATTATCAACTTAATTGGTATTATGGAATACCGAAATACCAATAAATATTAATGAGTAAATTCAAACATAATATAATAATTCAGCAGTCAGCAACTATAGACACAAGGTGTCAACATATTATAAAGTTTGTTGTTCAAGATGCTTGTTTACCACAATTTACATGTTAATTATTTCTTTGTTAGTTTGTTTATATGTTGTCCTTCCTGTTAAGTTACGTTATTTGTTGTCTAATTTTAGTGTTCATTTTTAGAGTTTGTTGACATATCAATACAAAAAGGTAGGATATGGAGCGTGAGTGGAGTTCATCATTAAGGTAGAAGGAAAAGTCTCTCCACGTAAGAAAATTTTTATTAAAAAATATTCAAAGCCGCTTTCGGCCTCTATAAGGCCATCTTCAGTGCCGAAAAAGGCGAAAAGTAAATCACCCAAAGGAGGTCATGAGGTGAGGTGAGTCATGCAAGGCCAGAAGTTGGCACAAGACTTGTGTCAAAGCGGCTTTGAATATTTTTTAATAAAAATTTTCTTACGTGGAGAGACTTTTCCTTCTACCTTAATACAAAAAGGGTTCAGTCTTGCACCAGGACTTAATGAGTAAATATTTAAAGAAATCTGCGTATTATTAGCTTATACTAATATAGGAAGATGTTGGTTTAGAATTTGGATGGGTAAAAAAAAAAAAAAAAAAAAAAAATGGTACCCAGGGGTGCTGGGTACAAAAGTCAAAATAGTATTAACCCTTCAAGATGCATGTCCTTGAAAAGCTCTTTAAGGTTACAGTAATAGTTGTTATGTACACTTTTGTCATATTTTCATATAAGATGGAAAATGGGAAAAAAACACCTTTTTCAAGCTATTTTTAACTCTAAATTGTTAACATTTGACCCCTAAATAAACTCCAAAAATTCTGGCCAACGAACTCATCCTTTCTTTAGATATTATAGACATTTTTTTTTTTTTTTTATTTATTAAGTGCATCCTAGCGTCCTACATACATACCTATATAAAAAAGTGTTAAATTTCAGGAATCCATTAAGAATGGTCTAAAATGGATTTCCATGGAGAAAATTTTCAATAATTCACATTCCAAAAATTTTGAAGCCATTGCAATATCTTAATTTTCCTCAAAAATTCGCTAAAACATTTTGGTATATTTTTTTTATATACTTTTAAAGTTGAAATGGTAGGAAAGAAATTATTTTTTTTAATTTTAAGTTAATATGATTAAGATTAGTGTTGGTATAGCATACAATTCCGAGGACAGATAAATCATAGTCGGATATGTAATTTCAAAAAAAAAATTAAAAACACCGCTCTTTAATTACTTCAATGACATCGTAGATATGTACGTATTTCTTTGAACATATTTATTACGTACATGAAACTTCTTTTTTTATTTTTTTGTTTTTCCATCGCCAATTTTTTTTACGTACATTGCGGTGTAGACGCAGAAATTTGTGGTTTGATTCCCGATGACTCCCGCACCCAGTTTAATACCCTGAAGATTCTTCCGATGTTAATGACTTTACCTCTTTTCTACACAAAACATTCTTTTATCCATCTATTGTGGTAATACAAAATGTGGGCTTTAAAATTCTAAATTCCAACCCTTAAAGCTGTGAGAAGATAGGAGAGATAACTTAATAATTCACGTGTGCTTGAGGTCTTTAATTTGTCATTTAATTTAATTAAAGCATAATACAATTTCATTATATTTTGCTTCCGATCTTACCGAAGGCAGCGGCAGCTATGTGCTCGTTCAAAAGAGCGAAATTTCTGTTGTATCTCCAATTTCAACAATTCAATTACAGAATTCCATTTCAGGCATCAGGGAACATTTTTGATTCCGTGTCTGTCTATCGTTGTGTCGGTCTGTCGGTCTGTCGCTCAATTTTTGCGAACCTAACATATCTTAAAAACTACTTGTCCGATTTTAATGCAATTTGGATGGTAGGTCATAAGTAACCCATTGTTTGTCCCATAAGTTTCAACCTTCTGCGCCCATTTGTTTATCTTCCACACGCACACAAACATATATATCTTCGCATTGTTCGTTTGTTCGCACACAAACAAAGATCATATCAGGACTCATCTGGTTTTTATGAAATTTGGATGGTTTGTCGAAGGTAGCCTGCTGATAGCACCATATTAATTATAACCGCCTTCGCTCCTTAATAATTGTTAAATTGATGCTTTTATTTATGTAAAATATGAAAACAATTTTGACAGTAATTTTTGTCCTATGCCTGGTCGTCTAAGGCGACTTCGGCCATGCGACGTCTAGCAGCCCAATAGATATCACTTAAATTATTTTTTGTTTGCCGTACAAGTTTTTTTTGTAAAAAAATTTAATAAATTTGACAGTAATCATTAGAGTCTACGAAATAGGACGCGAGGAAGCTATGAGCCACACTAATTGGTAGAGTATGTTTTTACATTCTCCATAATTAGATTTTAAGATGTTGATAGATTTGGATTTACACATTTTTTAGTCCCTGAGTTAGTGCCCCTTGAGTTGTAGAGTCCGAGTTTCTAGTGTGTGGAGACGCGTGGAGCCTGAACTATTGGGGCCGATTTTGACAAAATTTGGCATTCAGGTTCAGAAAAATCGTAACCCAATGGCGCAATCGATGAAAGAATTTTAGCTTTAATTTGCATAAAACCAGTAATATAATTATTTCTCGAAAACTTTTCCGACAATTGTAATTAAACAAAAACATTTTTGGTATCAAGACTATTTGTGTGTCTATCCGTCGTCATTTTTGCAACTCTTTTCTTAAACTACTAATATAATTTCAATGAAATTTGGATAATATTTTATCATTTGACCATTGTTGGTCCCACATGAGTTTTAACCTTCTGCGCCCATTTGTTTCGTTATTACATCTGTACAAATATACATGTATTTTTACTTATATCATTAAAATTACTGCGATTTTAAAGATGGTACCATATACCAATTTTTACCATTCGTGCATTTGATATTAAATAAATATATATTTCAATGAGTTAAATTAATATTAATTTAAGTGTACACCCTATTTTCTTATATAAGAAACGTTTTTTTGATGGATGGTAAGGTGTAATAAGTTGTAACTAAGCCTTTATTTCATTTGTTGAGACGTTTCGACTCTTAGAAGAGTCATCCTCAGTCAATTTATTCTATAACAAATTGTCAATACAACATTTTTTAGAAAACTGCTTTCTTGGCATTCATATTCATAATAATAATTACATAAACCATTACTCTTATACAAATTCCTATATCTTTTTTGTTTATTTCTGCAATTACAATGGAATGTTGCTATTAATTAAATTTACTTAATTACTTACAGTTTTATGGTCACATCAAGTGTCATAACATCTTCCTCCGTGGGAGGGCGTCTTTAAAATACTACAAATACCTTGGAAGTATGAATTTCTGTTGAATTGTTCAATTGTTATGTTTATGTTATATATATCTTTTTATCATGTGAAATTGTTTTAAATCAATTACTGACTTAAATTATAAAAATTTTAAACTTAATTTCAACTAAAACTAAAGACGCCCTCCCACGGAGGAAGATGTTATGACACTTGATGTGACCATAAAACTGTAAGTAATTAAGTAAATTTAATTAATAGCAACACTCCATTGTAATTGCAGAAATAAACAAAAAAGATATAGGAATTTGTATAAGAGTAATGGTTTATGTAATTATTATTATGAATATGAATGCCAAGAAAGCAGTTTTCTAAAAAATGTTGTATTGACAATTTGTTATAGAATAAATTGACTGAGGATAACTCTTCTAAGAGTCGAAACGTCTCAACAAATGAAATAAAGGCTTAGTTACAACTTATTACACCTTACCATCCATCAAAAAAACGTTTCATAAATATATATGTGACCCTACTACGAATCGAAAATGGTCTCACAATGGAATTAAATTATTTTATTACTCACGTGACCATACTTACAATAACAGGACGCGTACAAGCGAGTGCCTCACTAATTAGCTGACTATTTTTTCTTACTTTTATGAAAATGAAAACATTTTAATCCTTCTTTAAACTTAAAAAAAAACGTTTGTTTTTATAAACAAATAATTGAATTCTTGCATTCTTGCAATTAATTAAAACATATCTCCTACGTATTTTAAAAAGTTTGTTTTATGTATTTTTGTTCTTTTGCTTTTAATTATCTTTGTTTTTATTTAAAATAAAGTTATTTTAAGAATGCATTATAGTTATCTCTCGAAAAGATACCCACTGCGAGTTTTAATTTAATTAGTCTTGCATAATAAATATTCTTAAACAGCTATTCATATAAATGCATAATTGAATATAAGTAAGTATTATAATATAAAAGCACTGAGCACTGATATAAATATAATAAAATTTACGGTCAAAAGTATGCATTTAATTTTACTGCTTTGCATTTTAATATATATTATAATAAATAATATAAATTTTAATTTAATACAGAGGCCCGGGTTCAAACCCCGGCGCAGGAGCTTGTTTTTCTCTGTCTGTTTCCCATAGTTAATAATAATTATAATTTGATTTAAATTAAAATTTAATCTTTCTGTAGTAAAAATACTACCAAAATCGTAAAAATGAAAAATATTTTTTTAAAATTTAGAGTGGGGTATCAAATAAAAGGTATTGAAGAGTAGATTTCAAATAGCATAGAATAGAATAGAAGAAAGCTTTATTTATAAAACAAAATACTTTTTTGTTATTTTTAACAATATAAGCCTACCCCATGGCCTCGCAGGGCCGTCAGGGGGAGGTTACGAGGCTACAAAAATGCAGATTGTGTGTAAAAAATAAATAAATAAATCTATAAAAAAATTAACAATAAAATAATACAAGCAAAAAAAGGAAGTACAGAGTTGAGTAGGGAAAAGATGAATGTCCCACTTGGGTTTATAAAAGAAGAATTATCTCCCCTCGAGAGATTACAAATATATATACCACTTGGGGGAAGTGTTTAATTTTCGGCGCCATTTTGTCAAAAAACATCGAAATTTTTGTGTCCCCCCCCCTAAAA
>KZ651724.1:323796-338812 GCA_001010745.2 Gerris buenoi
TATAGGTCCAGAGTTGGGTGGGCATCGTCGGGCCCCTGATGAGTCGGTAGCGACGAAACGATGCAGGACATGGCGTTTTGCCGAGCCAACATCTTTGTGACGTTTGTCTGGTGTTGAAACAGTTCCTATGTGTCACGCTTGCGTTGCACATCCCTTGGTGTCTCTCCATATGGTTTAGCATATTAATATTAGTATTTTCTTAATAATATTAGTTGAAGCCAAGGGTTCCCAAAGTTTTTTTACCAAGCCCCCCACAGTCAAGAATAAATCTCCCCCCCCCCCTTACACAATTTTTTGATATAATGAAAAAAATAAAATAAACCATTTTAGCATGGGCTTTTAAATCTTTTTTGCACAAATAAGTGCTTGAAAAGGTAAATACAATCGAAGTGCTTGCTGTTATATACAGGGGTACACTTTGCAATACTTAACCCAAAATGATGATTTGTCCATTTTATCAAAATCGGCAACAGAACATTTTTTTATTTCTAAAGCTTGTTCTAGAAGTGTTTCTATGAGAATCTATGAGGACACTGAAAGGATTTATTGTTAATCTGTAAATGTTGTCATCACATGTGTTAGGAAAGTATCTGTTGAATTCGTCAATTCCAACTTGTTTGATATTTGGATTTTTATATAATCGATTTAGACGTTCGGACCGCAGCTATCTCGATCTCGCGATCTCGAGGTCTCGCGCCCCCCTTGACTTGTCTTAACATCTCCCATGGGGGACGTGCCCCCCACTTTAGGAAACAATGGTTTAAGCGCATAGCATTTAGTTATCACAGGTATTATTAAAATATATTAATTTGATATTCATTTTCATCTTCTTTGATCTCGAATGATTCGTCTCACTTTTTACTTTCTTGTATAAAGATAAAGTACAGTGATGACGTGAACATTCGGTTTTGAGATTTTTATGCGGATTTACACATTTTGAGCTCCCCTGAGTCCAAAAAGATAGTTTTTAAAAAATCTCTGAATGTTGTTAATCGACTATATATGCAAACGCCTGGAGCCTACTGGCCCGATTTAGGTGAAATTAGGCATGGATGCGAAATCGAGAAATTAATTTTAGCTTCAAATTTGGGGGCGTTCTGAAAAAAACATGGGAAATAATTATTTCTCGAAAACGGTTCCGACGATTTTGATTTAAACATTTCTAGAAATGTATTCCCTTTATACAAATCTAACGATAAAAGCTGTTTTCCCGGGAAAATCTAGTTCCTGAAAAAATAGCTTTACAAGCGGTTCGATTCTCGCCGAGAAGGTATTTTTAATTTAATATATTTTAATTTTATCATTTTTTATAAAATGTTTAATAGTCAGAAGTACCTACGAACCCCTACACATCTACCTACGAAACAATGATGAACTCGTACATGAGAAAGTTTGTCTGATTTGTCTTGGACCGATTTTTTTATTTACATGCATTGATTCCGTGATTACCGACGGTAAAAGACATTTTTTTCTGTCTACGAGTTAAAACTTCCCGATTTTAATGTGTGGAATTAATGAAAATTACGACTTTAAATGGCAAAAATGAACTTTATTAATTGACTTTGTACCAAAAATACAATCTTAAAACATTCACAACAACTTCAATAGACGACTCTCACAACTTACAACATGGCTTTCATCCACACTCAACAACACTCTTGTCATCCAGATTCATTCATTCTCCGTGTTTTGCAGGTTTAGCTCATAATTTCCACAAATGAAACTTAGTTCACAAGTAGCCTTTTCGTTGGTCCTATACAGTTTTTAACTCTACTCCCATTGGTTCCTCTTTCACCTTAACAAGTATATCTTTTTTTTAATTTTAAAGTACTCATCCAATTTAGATCTTTTGTTAAAAGCAGCCCATAGACGGTTCCACATGATCATTAAAGTTCGTGGCCATCATTAAAATTGTTCATTTTAAAATTAAAATTTGGATGGTAGGTCATAATAATAGCACTTTGTTGGTCCCAATCCAAGTTTCAACTTTCTGTGCCCGTTTCTTAACGACCCATTATAGTTTAATTCATTTAATTGTTTCCCAATTTATTTTAATCCGTCAAAATTATTCGCCTTTTTATTTTACCAAAATACAAGTTAACACTTATAATATTTACTGTGCAAAGGCGGTTGAAATTAATCTGGCGCTTTCAGCGAGCTACTTTCGACAAACCGCCAAATTTCTTTAAAATCAGATGATCACTTTTGAAGGTTGTCTGACCATAAAAACACTTTTGAAAAAAGGTTGAACGACCGACATACCGACACGACACCAAAAATGTTCCCTGATGTCTAAAAACCGATTTCTGTTATGCAAGGTTTTTGAAAAAAAGAGACAATAAACATTCTCGTTCAAAGCTTCTGTTACTTTCAGTACTCTCGGAAGCAAAAGGAGGAAAAAATTAAATAAATTGGACAATAATAGGTTATAGCATATAATATATAACATTAATACAATACGTGATAGGATGAGAGGAAGATATGTGTCACATAAACTGACAGACTATTATTCTCTTAATTGCCTAACTAATTTTTGCAAATTTCTTGAAAGTATTATCTCAAGGATAAAACTAATTCCGTATGTCTTTCGTTGTAACCTTCTTTCGAGGTAATTAATTAAAAAATGCATTGTTTCTTCTTTTCTGTAAATTTAAAGTAAATATTAATTACAAATAAGAACGTATTGCATTCAAGTAATCCACGATTTATTCTTAGCTATATCATACTTCGATATAGCTTTTTAATGATGGAATCATAACCCTTAAATAACCTTTAATAATAGTTCTATATCTCCAGGACTAATATCCACTTATAAAACATGCGAATCACTATCAATTTTGAGTACGGCCATAACAATTCCCAAAAAGGTACAAAGACAAAGCATCTCTTAGATTCACAATGCAAAATGAACAATTGTATTCCTTTACATATCGTGGAATCGTGGGAAATCATTTTTGTCAATGTAACACAACGAAGTCTACTCATACAAATTATTGGTAAAGGCGAAATATAGACAGTTTTAACAAAAAAATAAAATAAAATAAAAATTCTCCTGAGAGATAGAAATTGCAACTGGAAGACATCGTCATAAAACAAAATATAATAACTCTTTGTCTACATCCATTAGCCCCAAAAACCATATTGTTTATCCACATTCTTTGATTTTGTTGTAAACTATTCTCAAAATATGATATTTTTTTATTATATATGTATATCTCTTTTAAAAACGTTGATGTCAATTTAAAGATGGTTGAAATTAATCTGGGCTAATTTCGACGAACCATCCAAATTTCATAAAAATCAGATAAGTATACTTTTGAAAACATAGGTGTAAATACATGTATATTTGTGCGCATATGGCAGAAAAACAAATCGGTGCAGAAGTTTGAAACTTATATGGGACCAACAATAGGCTAATTATGACCTACACCCAAATTCCAATAAAATCGGACGACTAGTTTTTAAGATATGTTGTTAAGCAAAAATTAGGTAAGCGACAGACCGACACGGAACCAAAAATGTTCCCTTATGTCTGAAATGGAATTCTGTCTTGGAATTTATATAATCGGATACTATAAAATTTTAATACTATAATTTTATGTTTCGGTTTAAGCAATCATTGAAGAACGTGATAGGATGCGAGGCAGTTATGTGTCACACTAATTGCTGACTATTTAGTATTTGCCTTATTAAAAATATATAAAAAAAAAAATACAATTTTCATACTAGGTGAATTACTTAATTTTCAATTTTTGCTCTTCCACTTGTAATAATAATTAAATTTCGACATCATCCGAAATCTTTTATCAACGTTATTAGGAAATAACTTCCCCTATTTGTAAAGTTATAATAATTATAAATTGTTTACTCTTGCAAGAATTTATATAAATATTATTGCAAGATTTATATCAATAATTATTACGACGAATCTAATATTAATTGATTTTTTATTTCATATTAAGTGGTCAGTGGAGAATTATAATTTTGAATCTTGTGATTCTCGCATTATTATATTAATAAATTTATTTTAAGCGATGCTTGTTAAATTAAACATTCTTACATTTATACAATTTTCTGATATTTAAAGCTTACATTAAGCCAGTTAAAGTACGCAAAAGAAATATAAGTACTGTCACGTACAAAAAAAGTTGATTTTTATAAGAAAAACCAGAATAAAATAATGTAATTCACACCACCAAGTAACTAACTAGCTTATTTACTACTTAATAATAATTCATACATCCATAAACAAATGTTACGAATGACTCAACTTCAGGAAGAATTGTGTAATTCCCAGTTATTATAGTGACTTTATTTACGTTTTATTTTCAAACAGGTAAATGTAGATTAACCAACATACTAATTGTATATTATGAAGGTATACAATGCAGTAGAATCAATCGTTCGTGAAGGTAGAGATGTAACTGAAAATTAGCTGGCAAACAGAATAACGTGTCGTATAGCAATAAATTGCCTACTTCCGAGTGACCATTACAGTAATAAAAATTATAGGTTTATATTCGAATACATGCGAATCTTTTAATCATTTCGCATGTAGTATACTAGTTCAGCTCTTTTCAAATGTGGGTAATGTATTATTCACTCTGGCGAATATATACGATAATACGAATAATACTCAAGAATACGTTTTATATGTTGTTGCTATTGAAATAAATGTTGTCTTTCTTATCTTAACTTAGTTTAAATAATAAATATCTGTCAAAGTATATTGTTTAGTTAGAACAAAAGTAATCATAATATAATATACACCAATATAATATGTAGAAAAAATAATAATATGTATAATGTGTAGAAGAAATAATTATTTATTCTGCACAACTATTGACAATCTATTTCTGCATCTATTTCTTAATACTGCTTCAACAGAAACATCTAATCTTAATATTGCACAATGTTACTGCATCATAATGGAACAAATTTTAATCTAACTTGATGTTACTACATCTATATAAATCCAAATAATCAGAACCTTACGAAATCTTACTACATACTAGTTGTCCTTTGTACAACTAGAATTAAACCATCATTTTGCATACCATCATACTTAACTAATTTTAATATACTTGATGTTGCAGTTGCAATATCTCAATATATTAATCTTAATCTAATGTGATGTTGCAATCACTCAGCAATAAACAAATATTATTCAGAATCTCTCATTGTTTTTTAAATTATCAGCTGCAAAGTATCATTTAAGTCCTGTTATTCGATTTTAATGGATTTTCACATTTGAGGTCCTCTGAGCTCAAAAAAATTGATTTTAAAAAATGTCTATCTGGCGTCTGTGCAGACGCCTGGAGCAATAAACTACTGGACCAATTTTGACAAATTTTGGCATACATGTTTAGAAAAATCATACCCTGAGACGAAATCGCGAAAATAATTTTTAGCTCTAAATTTGGAGCGCTACCCCCTAAGAAACCTGAAAGAACGTGATATAAAATTTTTTCTTGAAAACGGTTCCGACGATGGTGATTAAAAAAAAATCTCTAAATGAAACCATTTAAAGAGGAATTAACGATATAAGCCGTTTTCCCGGGAAATATCTAGTTCGTGAGAAAATAACATTAAACGTGGAAGGAGAGAACCGGGTTCGATTCCCCGCCGAGAAGAAGTTATTTTTATCATAAATGTTGATGAAATGGTCAATAATAATTAAATTTTTCTACGAAAACTATATGTATTTAAAATAAATGTTATACATATTGGTAAATAATTGTTTGTTAAATATATTTATTTGAGTAAAATAAATATATTTTATGTCAATTAACGAATCCTCTAAATTTCAAATTGTTTATTTTTAAATAAATAGGTATTTTGTACTCTTATATACCTGGCTTATTGTTAGAGTGTGACTAAGACCAAAGGACTGTAGATTCCCTTCCCCACTTAGCCACCTGAAAATGTCATCCCATTATTTGGTTCTTGATTTATTCTTTTTTGCTTTCTTAAATTCTTTTGTTTCTCTGTCATCTAATTAAAGTTCTTTTGTTTACATTGTTGAAGAATCTACGCTAACATTTTATAATTTGAGGTATTATTATTATTATTATTTATTTTTTTTTTACTCCAACACAATAATATTAAATCCATAAATTTTAATAATAAAATACTACGTTTTTAATTGTTAAATAATAGTTATTAACTGTTTAAATAGCAATAAAGTAACAAATAAAATAGTTAAATCATAATTATTAACTGTTTAAATAGCAATAAAGTAACAAATAAAATAGTTAAATCATAATTATTAACTGTTTAAATAGCAATAAAGTAACAAATAAAATAGTTAAATCATAATTATTAACTGTTTAAACAGCAATGAAGTAAGAAATAAAATAGTTAAATCATAATTATTAACTGTTTAAACAGCAATGAAGTAAGAAATAAAATAGTTAAATCGTAATTATTAGCCGCTTAAATAGCAATAAAGTAACAAATTAAAATAAACAATTTTTACCTTTGGCACTTACGAGCAATTAAAATACACTTATAAACTACTTAAAGAATTACGTGTGAATATTCGTTATCTCAGTTTATCGAATTTAAAAAATGAATTGTGCGCTAACTCAGATAAAAGGTTCATGTTGTTCTTTCTTTGCAAATAACACAATGATATTTAATTCGCTTAAAAATTCCACTAGTGGAAGCAATAAGTCAGACTTCAGATCTTTTGCGATTCATTGACTATACTATTTGTATTGCACTAAAGTCAGTCCGCGAGATCTTATACACCAATGTCTGCAATAGTCGTTTTTGTAAATGCTATTTATAGTAAGTTATCATATAATTTAATATAGTGAAATAAATGCTGGTAACTCAATTAAAAAGAAAATTTCAAAATATACATTTTGATTTGCAAATGTAGGAAAAAACCACAGGTATTTTAATAGGAATATAGATTTGACTATTAATCTATACATAGATTTTTTTTATACTTATTTTATACATTATTTTTATACATTTTTTACACTATTATTTTCTTACATGGCACAGTATTTCTTTTTCTTTCTCTAATTTGTTTTTAACTCTATTTGTTCAGTTTTGTGATTTTTACTCTATTTGATCGTCATTTTAATTACAAGAGTTGCAATCTAAATGACGATAAAATAGAGTTGTAGTTACAAAAAAAAAAATAGAGAAAGAAAAATAAACATAGTTATAATCACAAAACTGATCAAATAGATTTATATAGTTATAGTAACAAAGAAAAAGAAATAGAGTAATAATGGCACTACTTAACAAATGCCTAGTATGAAGAAACCAGTATCCCCAATTATTGAGCAAGGATCATTTTTAGGGTTTCGAGGTCGTCCTAGAAACCCTTATGCTTTTGGTAGTTCGTCCGTCCGTCCGTCGCAACTTGCATTATATCTCCCAACCTACTGATGCTATTGACTTGAAATTTGGTATATAAGTTAAACTTTTTTGCCCAAAAACAGAAAACCTATTGCGAACTTTAACACTCCAAATTTCTGCGATCTGCGATCAATTGCGATCACCGCGCAATATTTTACATTTTTTGTCATTTTCAAGTTGGGTATCATTTCAAAGGTATTGAAATGTAGATTACAAATATGTATCGCATTTTCAAAATGGCGGCCATTTTACCCCCCAAAAAATTCAAACAAACCCAAAATTTACCCCCCCTGCACTACCCCATTAGAATAGGTCCTAAAATAAGGCAAAAATACATAAATATAAATCTCTGTAGTCCAATAAAATTTCCAGGAGTTGATTTAAAAAAAGTAAAATTTTAGAAATTTTAGGGGGGCGTAACTAGGGGGCCCCAAAATTTTTGTGATTTGAAAAATCGAAGTTGGGTATCATTTGAAAGGTATTGAAATTTGGTTCACAAAAATATATTTTGTTTCCAAATTGGTGGCCATTTTACCCCCCTAAAAATTAAAACAAAACGCAAAAAAAAATGTCCCCCCCCCCGCTAGCCCAATAGGACAGGTCCTAAAAATAAGGCAAAGACACAAAAATATGCGTCTCTGTGGTCCAATGATATTTCCGGAAGTTGATATAAAAAAGTCAATTTTTAAAAATTTTAGGGGGGCGTAACTAGGGGGCCCCAAAATTTTTGTGATTTGAAAAATCGAAGTTGGGTATCATTTGAAAGGTATTGAAATTTAGTTCACAAAAATATATTTTGTTTGCTAAAAGAATTTAATAAGCGCATACCGAAGATAGTAAAGAATAATAATATATGCATCTTGATTTTTAAAAGTTAACAATAGATGTTTTTGTTTAAAAAAAAATAAAAATAAATAATTCTTATGACCGAAGAAACCCTTTTAGTAACTTGCTGGCAAGTACTTGACGGGATTTTTTGGTATCGCTAAATAGAGCAGTCCTTCTAAATAAGCACCACATCTTTTTACAGTACTTTTGAGCTTATCAGTTTTACTCAATGAAAGAGGAAAGCAAAAATCAGAAATTTACTGTACAAACCATCTTTCTCTGAAGCAAATATGTAACCAAATAAGTTAATATATTTAAGAAAAATTAATATTACATTAAGCTATTAAAACTTTGAGCAGATCCTTCTTAATTTAATAATAAGCTCAATAAATGAGCTGCCAAACCACAATTCCTTTGTGAAATCCACACGGAGCTATGGTATCATGAACTCTAAGGTCCATCAAGCTTTTTATTATAAAACCAAGATTTTCGCCTGTTTTGAAGCAAAGTTGTATTGTTTAAATAAGCAATTTTTTTTTAAATTGAAATTAATTGAAAGAAGCGTAAGTGAGTGTTACATAGAGTCTTTGGAAGTTTAAAAGTTTTTTGTTTGTCTAACGATAACAAGCGTCTAAATTGGAAGATCTAAACGAAATTTGGCGCACAGGTGCATCTAAGTATTTTTGACAATTATAACGTTTTTGGAAATTTTACACTTCTTCTTTATTTCCACACAGTACGGAAAGAAAGAAGAATTCTTCAGCATCGCACGATTATCGTGTTTGTTTACATTAAACAATTGTTTACAGCAACTAATTTGCTTTTTTTTAAGTAAAGTGTATTTTTTCCCCGTATTTATTATTAAAATCAAACAATCGTAGAAAAGTACGATACGCAACTTGTGCGGAAACTGCATTTTATTTTGCTCCTTTGGCAAAATGCTACTTTCCGCACTAGACTCGTAATGTACTACTATGTAAACATGGTGTTATGTTTACACATCATTTGCTAGCTCTTAAACCTCTTAAGCTCTCTCAGGAAATTTAAGGATATGTAAGTTTTTCTTCAAAAAATGTTTCTTTCTTTATGCGCTACAGCACTATAGTGAAAGAATGATTTTGCAAATATGTAAGAATAATTTGAGATGAGATGTGCATTGAAATTAGTACATCGTGAAGCTAATTAGTGAGAAATATAAAGGAACAAAGAGACTATTGTAAAAGGAAGATTTTAGAACACAACAGACCTTTTCTCATTAGTAAGCTATAATGACACACGTAACTGTTACTAAGTAAGGTCAGACGTGAACAAAATAGTTAACTAGTTCCATGCAAAAACACTCTTAAAACATATTCTTGTACGTGTTTACTATATGCCTATGTTTAAGTATATATGTTTAAAATAACTTCCATTTTGTTGGTAAAGGTTTTCTAGAAAAGTAATTCTTTATAAAAACTCCTGCTTGTTCTGAAACCACTAAAAAAATGTGTTTATATTTTTATTATATATTTTTTTTTTATTAGTTTATTCCTTTTGAAAACATTAAAAAAAGCTCCAAGTATAAATTACCTAATTTGTTGGTGCGGTATCGAATATTTGTTTTTGAAATATGGTTCAGAATTTCAAAAATAAAAGATTATTTTTTATTTATTTACTGTGCATACATTCAAGTAAGGCATAGATACAAGGGATGACTACAAAGGAGAAACAAAAATCGCCCCTTTCACGACTCTTTGACTAGCTATAGTTTTCATCCTATCTTTAAAGAAAGCTTCCAAATCACAATTCCTTTGTGAAAGGATTGATGTTAGAGGATCAATATGTTAAGGATCATCCTTTGTATTGATCTTTAAGGGCCATTAAGCTTTAACAGGCTTCTAAAATCTCATTTTCCCTTCAATCCAAATTATGATTTTTACATCCAATATTTCTAACAATAATGACAATGATCAAGTATTTATTTCACTAAATATATCTCTCTGTACCCTGATTTTTTTTAATATAAAGCCTTATTATATATGATCACGATATATCCCTCCAGCTATATATAGCTTTTTACCTCTAGCATTAAACATCATGCTTAGTAATTTTCTGCCTTGACTGTTTTGTAAGACTGTAGCAAGATAGCTATAATTCTTGTCAAGACTTAGTTAGTTGGATGTGGCAACTTTTTGCGTCATGAAGTAAATCGGTCACTGTGATTATACAATTAGTAATCAAAAAATAAATTTACTACTTAGTACATTAAATGCAAATTAAGACATAAGTAGTAAAAATTAATTAAATCTTGAGTAAAAATAAGCCAATCAATGGGTTTATAATATTTACAGCTATTGACAAATACTAATTAAAACAAACAAATTAATGTTTAGTAATAAAAGAGGAGAAAGATTAGTCAACAAGTTGATCTTGTTTTTATATAAATACACAAATCGATTGACTGATTTAATGGCTTTTATCATATCATATCGAATGATACATTTTTTAAAAAAAAATTCGAATGAAATTTTACCAATTGTTCTGTAATTTCATTTTAAGGATTCGTAAAGATCTTGAAAAGATAAAAATACATATTATAAATATTTACACACACACACATATAATATCTATATATTTATATATAAAGACGAAAACCTTGAAGAAAGAGGAAGTAATAATTAGTCAGTTTGATAAATATAAATTATTATTATGATTTATAAATATAAAAATTGTTATTTATAATTTCATATTTGACCTATTTAATAAATAAATTCAGTTTGAAAAAGTCAAGAATTTTAAATAAGGTTAAGAGGTTTAAGACCTCGGACACATTATGTATAAGGTTGAACTGCAAATAGACACCGTTTTGCCTTCCTGGTTTTCTCTTGATGCATTGTGAGACTGCGTGGATTGAAGAGGACAAGTTAAGTAACATCCAAGATTCCAAGATCTTACTTTCAAAACCGTGTTTTGGCTTCAATACACAAGTTAGCGCAAGGAAACTTCCTTGCCTCTTTTTTAAACAAACCTTAACACGTGAACTCTGGAATAAAATTAATAGTATGTGCAGAGCCCAGATTCCTAACACATACAACCATTTCGAGTTCTTTTCTCAGATATGTGACAAATTCCATAATATTATAATTTTAGTTGTTTTAAGTCATTCTTGGTGCACCTTTACTTCTAAATAAGGGTGAAAAAAAAAATGTTAGTCTAACCATTTAAATTCAAAAAAATAATAATATAGAAACTGGTTACGGCAGTAGTAATCGGATCTAATTTGAATAATTCTGACCCATTAAAGAAGTCGTAACCGTCCTTCATTGATGTCTGATGTCTACATAAGTATAACGAAAACCTATAGAATTTATTGCTTTACCATTAAAAGTCAATTTAACTAAATCCTGATCAATTCAATATTTTTTTTTTACTTTCTCATCTACGTAGTAAATATAAAGAGAAAGTATTACGTTGGCGAAATTTCGATTTTTCTTTTAAGTTTTTCTCTTACAGTTTGAAAAATGTGTAATCATAGAGAAAAATGTTCCTAAGCACAAATAAACTTCATTACATTACCTGTGATTTATGAGTATAAAGTTATTTTTGTTAAAAGAACGGTTCAGGCGCTAGTGCGCGTTGAAATGTTGTGTCTATAAGACGTAGCTGCTAACAATTCATAAAGATTCAATGTTGCCAAAATCGTTCTGGCACTATAAGGTCCGAGTTGCTCAATTGAGTAAGATAAGAAAATTGGCTGATCACTGAGAAAGATAAGCATGATACTTAAAACTTTATGGCTTATAGTGTTTAACTTTCAATGTTAAAACGTTTACCAGACCCATACAATTCAAGGAGAAATGGTTTACCTCCATTGAAAATTGCCTCTATAGATCAGCTTGGCCTAGTTGAATCGAAAATTAGCATGGGAAACAGTCAAATTTGGTTCCTTGAATTGGTAAGGAAGTACAAAAGGTTTTTAGTTTTACAGTTCTGAACGAAAAACTAAAATTTTTATTTTAAATTTCTATGAGCTCTAGCGTCTAAACCTAAACCGTTCATTCAACAAAATCAACTTATTAAACACATCGTAGACAATTTAATGAGGTTAACTTTTCTATATGAGTACGAATTTTTCAAATTTTTAAGCAAAAACTTAAAAAATATTATCATATTGTAGAAATTCGTATTCAGCATGCCAATAAAAACATAAAGAACAAAAAAGAAAATAACTACTGTATTTTCTTTCCCCTGCCAAACTACCTGACTGAACTATGCATCGTTTTCCACGGAACAATCTAGTTCCTGAAGAAATACCTCTAAATTGAAACGGTGAGAGGCCGAGATTTATTCCCCGCCTGGAAGTAGTTATTTTTATGGTAAATTTTGATAAAATGATCAATAGTAATTAAATTTAACCACGAAAACTTAAAAAAAAACTATAACAAATGGAAAATTCTAGACCAAGTAATTATGTACTAGTATATAGGAGAGTTTTGAGTCGTATCGGACAAATTTTTATTTCGTCCTAATGAGTGAAGTGAAGACCATAATTTTACATAATCGGATTGACAAAGATTTGTATAATATGCTTCATGAACATCAGCCACCGCAAAAATCTTTCTTACATGCGTCCGGGGCAAACCGGGTATTTGAATAAAGTTTTAATGATGTCTTCCTTACATTTTTCTTCTTCCTCGGTGTATTTATCCCTGGGTTTTTTGTTTACCCTTCTATTCTATTTATCCTTTTGTTAAAATTATATTTCCACTACAAATCAGGAACAAACTTTAGTCCTACGCAAATAATAAACGTGATAGGTTTAAGGTTTTTTTACGACACCAAGAGAATGAGACAGTTTAAGGATAATACTCGTATACAAGAACGTGAACGAAAAAGATGCGCAGAAAGAGAAAAGGAGATAGATTGATTCAGAACCGGTGCGGGATCTTTTGAAAAGGGCTAAGACCTTTCGCAAAAAGTGGGTTTCCTACCAACCTTGTAGTTCCCCTACAAATCTGATTAAAGATATAAGTCCTTGAAAGGTAGCAGGTTTTCAAGGTCGTAGGACAAAGAAGAGGGGAAATGTAAAGTCTATAATGCTAATGCCGTATGGCTTTTTAGATTTACGACAGGTTTGATCCATGTTTATGCAATTTAACTTATACATAATGAATAATGAGGGTTGTACCCTAGTTAAGTTCGCGTTATAAAAAGCTGTATTTTGAAAACTAGCGTTCTTTAAACGAAATTAGCAATTTAACTTATATATAATGAGGATTGTACCTTAGTTAAGTTCGCGTTGTAAAAAGCTGTATTTTGAAAACTAGCGTTTTGAAAGCCATTAAGAATCTTCAAGACACTTTTTAAAGAATGAAGTTAAATATTTGTCTCATCATTTTCATTTTCATTGGATGCAAAGCATCCAATGATCATTGATTTTCATTGCTGCTTTGCAACTTGCCAAGTATAAAGTAAATGCTTGAGACAAACAAAAGATATGATGCCATAAACTGATTTTTCAAGCTAGGATGACGAAATGTCGTCTAGGTACAAAGAAGTAAGGTTGAAGAACCCTACAGTCTAAGGTCATTGCGTCCAGACCTGGATGGGTCCAATGAAAGATGAATCATACCGTGGCTTATCTAAAGAATAGGGTTGTCGACATACCTGCGTAGTGCGTACAGTCAGTTTCATAACTTCATTCAGGTCATATAAATAATATTTTGTCAAGGCAATAATTCAATCAAAAAGGATTTTACATACATATAATAATGTGATTAATATACACGAATGAAAGCACTATATGAATACTAAAACAAATTTAATCCTGATAATCAAAAAATTTCACCTTCCAAGTGCTTCCAAAATGTTTCAAAATGTTCCTGCAATATACAGAAATACGAAACCGTATTATCTACGAAATTCACTTTCGAAGAAATTTAATAAATCCTAGCTTTGAATTTGGTTAGAAATTGCAATACATCTATAATCTATGACAATAAAGAGATATTTAGAAGCAAACGTGCGACGCTAAGAGGAAAAGCACACTATTTGTACACCGTTTACAGTAGCTTTAATAATAATTTGCAATAGTCTTTCAAACACGTGATTTTCGAAGTAATTATTGAGTGCACTTACTTACTTTTTATTTTTTCACATTTATTTAAAGCGCGTCGCTCTTAAATATAAAATAATATTGAACATTTGATGATACAAAATCTTGAAAAATGTAATTATATTTTATATTTAGTTAATACATTTTGTTTGATGATATAAGATGTATATTTAATATGTAATTAATGTTGTATTTTTTATTTTCAATTGAATAATTGGAATATTAATCATGTTTTCATTATTTGTTTCAGCAAAGAGTGGCGTTATAGAAGAAGATGTCGACGTTAGCATTTGTAAAGATAGTCCATGCAAATTACCAAAGAAATCAAAGGTCCAGGTCTCCATTCTTTTCACTCCAGGTATATATATACAAATACATTTACATTATCTTTTACTTTCTTGATTAGTTGGGTCTTTTAAGGAAATATAAACGCCTCACTTTTGCGATGTTTCGATCCCCCCTTGGATCATTCTCAAGCTGATTGACTGGCTGATTACATTGTCATGATTATTGTTGTATATAAAAGTTCCTACAGTTACGTGTCATTGAATCTTATTGATTCTCGTCATTTCACCTGAAATCAGGTACTGTTAATTGCTCAATTAGTTAAACATCTTAGAACATTCAGTTATATACAATATTGTAAATATAATATAATTACACCTCTTAACAACACATTAAAACTTACACTTCGAAAAATGTAACCTATTAATTGCA
>KZ651724.1:350860-364815 GCA_001010745.2 Gerris buenoi
CCCCCCCCTCTACCGGAGGTGCCCCCTCCCCCTCACTGGTGATGGTGGCCCCCCCTACAAAAATTCATATGGGCGCCCATGGCATTACTAACAAGCAATAGGTGAATGTTGAATTTAGACAATTATAGCCTACATTTTCAGATAACGGATGCTCTTAAGATCACTAGATGTACAAAAATGACACACATTTGTCACAAGACACACAATTTGACGATAAATTTCCATAACAGTAATCCACATTTCACCTTTACCTGAAGGAATACCTGAAGGAAGACGAAAGAAGAAAGAATACTATGTTATACAGAACAACAGATAGAATGCCAATGTAATATTAATTCTCTTTAGTAACTGAATTTGTTAAATGCCAATGTAATATCAATTCTCTTTAGAAACTGAACATGTTAAATGCCAAAGTAATATATCAATTCTCTTTTTGTAACTCAACTTGTTAAATCACAACACTTAAAAATATCTTCTCCATTATAATAATCAAGGGAAAAAATAAATTTTCCGCATTCTCCAATTTGAGACACAAACTTAAAAAATGTAAGAGCCGCTGAATAAAAAAGCTATCCTTCAATTTTTTTTAGACCGAGTTAAGTAAAGATATATTGGTAATTCAATAACTTAGTGGAAATAACAAGCTTAAATAAATTAAGTACCTATAATTATAAAGATTCCTTATGCACACAGCATAGAACGACATTTTTTACTTCTTGTTGGCCCCTAGTTCAAAATTTTATTAATGATAAAACTGCTTGAGAGTGACTTTATGCTAGTCATGAAAGTTAATTAAAAAGACCAAACCACAAGTGGGGTGGTCTGTTCACGATTGTGAAGGTTGGTACAAAATATTAATTGGCAAATAAGGAACAAATTTCTATTCTAAAGGCGTTCTGATTAGAATATGTTAACGTTTGGTTACTAGCTAATGTCTTCCTCTAGTCATAACTCGAGGAAACAAATAAGCTTACGTTCATCACTCAACTAGATGTGGCGTCATCCTATCCGCTTTATTATTTGTTGCACTGTTGCACCGAGATGAATAGTAATCATTTATGTTTTATACATTTTGCAAAATATAGTTAGGACAACGTTTCCCTTAAAGTAAAAACGTCATATCAAGGATTCATTTAAGCAGGATGTCGGGATTCTATCTCTTTATTATCCTTCTCTAGGGAAAGAGAGTTGAGGAGACAAATATATAAGGACTGCTTATACTTATTACGATCATAATTTCCCACTTTTAAATACATATGTTGGTCAGCATCTAGATAAGCTACTGAACCTATTCGTTGTTTAAACCAAAATTATCTTGGAATCACTCATATAAAATAACAACAACTATAATATGAACTCTAAGATCAAAATTGTTCAGTTCTTTGGCATATTTTACTGGGTGAAAGTTCTACAAAAACTTCGTAGAAACAAACTAACATTAGAAGAGCAAAAAGAGTTAGTTAATAATTGCAATTATTAATAAGCCCTGTAATAAACAGGGCTGGATTTACCTATAGCCCACTAGGCCCTGGCCTAGGGGCGCACTATGCAAGGGGGCGCTGTTTATTGATGTGTGTAATTAATGGTGATTGCTGAAGGAACTTTTTTATTTTTTTGAGTGCCTTACAATCTAAGACTCGATGGTCTTTCCGTCACGACGCCTGCCGAGTTGTAATTGATAATGTAGAAGGCATTCTAAAAAGTTCGAATCAAATTGCAAATGACAGCGATGAAACCACCTCAACATACTTGGGTGAATATGGTGGACATAGCAGCGATATTGATTCTCAAATTATTTTCATTACAGTCTATAAGATTAGAGTTGGCACAATCGAAGGCGGGAAAAAACAAACTTGGAGGTAGTTTTGGGGTTATATAAAGGGAAAATCGGTATTTCCATGTTGTATTTTTTTGTGGAACAGGGGTAGAGTAGAGCATTTTTTCTGAAGTTGCATTCAACACGGGGGACCAATAAAATCGTTTCCCTCAAAATTTTCCCGCCTTTTGATTGTGCTTACTCTAATCTTATAGACTGTAGTGCGATTATATTATGGGAAAAAATTAAAATTGTCAACATAAAGATTATTTTTTACGGATCGTCCCCCCTCCCCTCTCCAATGGTATGAAGGGGCGGCATAAACTCTTGGGTCTAGGAGCGTCCACACTTTAAATTCGGTCCTGAAGATAAAAATAACTTTTTATATAATATACGTTATTAATTTTTTGTCATAAATTTGAAACACGTCAAAATGAAGATCGTAAAAATATAGGTAATGTCAAAACAAATAAAATAACTTGCGGATTTTTTCCGAACTAACTTTCCATACAGCAAAATGTGCTGAAAACAAATTAAATTCTGCTGAAAGATGGCTAAAAGTATTCAAACATCGTGTTTTGAGAACTCTAAAAGTTTCAAATGTCTAGCTACTCGGGAAGTTAGTTAAAACTCGATTGCAAGATTTGTACTGGACCAACAAACAAACAAACATAAATGCAAGCTAATAAAAACGTAGTAATAATAATAAATAAAATGGTTTAGTTTGTACATTATAAATTACAATACTTTGTTTTTAATAATACACATGTATATAACAAATAAACCTTTAATTAAAATGTATTTATATTTTTAATTTTACCGTTTCATTTACACGTCACTCCCCCATCCCACTTATTATTTATTAAATTTATGGATTATTTTTTAAATTTTTATCTCAATGTTTATTTTATTGATTTATTTATATATTTTTTTCAACAATACATTTTATATTTCAGAAGAATGTTTTAATTTACATTTAAAAAAGTTATAATGTGGGACAGAAGCAAAGTAGGTACACATTTCCTATATTTATAGACTTCCTCTCATGGACGTTAGCGACGGAAACTATTTTATTTAATAAAATAATAGCAGCCCAAAAGCTAATAAGACAGTTGAAGAGTAATACTTTTTTGATGTGCTACATTCTCTTAACATAAAAAGTATGTTACTAATATTTTCCTTGAATGTTACAGAGGAGGATGTTAAGAGATTGAAGACCCACGTTTCAGCTGAACTAGCCACCATCCCGCTACCTTTCCTTGGTGTCGACGGTACTATGGTCTGTGATAAGGTATTCACTCCTGATGGTAAGGAGAAGAGCCCATGCCCTCTTAAGGCTGGACAGAAATATCTCTACCGAGATTCCTTTGACGTACTTCCAGTATATCCCAGGGTATGTATAAGTCTATGAATAATAGTTTTATAAAGAAAAAAAGCGTAAAGAGAAAAAGCGAAAAAATAAAAATGGAAAAACTGAGATGCAGAACCAATGGGAGCTCAAGATTTTGTCTTTTAGAAGGTCAGGCCAATTAGACAAGCATAAACGTCACTGGTGGAGGAGCGTGGCTCTCAGGATAACCGTCCGGTGGCTTTATTTATTCCCTCACATTATGTTGGCTAATCTGAACTGTCAAAATGAATTCTCTCCTTGATCCTTTTGTAAAAATAAGGAATAATCGACACTACTGTAGTACTACTAATTGTTTCAACAATATTGCATTCTGTTTCTACAACCCGATCGATATTCTGCCGATATAGATTCCCTCCAAGAATTTTAACATACCCCATGATTTATTAGAAGAATAGGCTTAATATAAAAGAGAAATAATACTTACACTTGAATTAACAGTCTAACAATACATTTAATGTTTCAGGTTAAAGTAATTGTACACTGGTCGATCCATGATGCTGACACTAGAAAATCAGTCGCTTGTTTCGAAATACCAGCTGAAATCGTCAACTGAAGACTACAACTACACGAAGTTCCTTTAACTTCAAAATTAATAGGAAAAGAGGCTTCATCACAAAAAAATCTTAGATATAATTCACTAACTTACTTCAAGCCAACAGTAGAATAACTAACATCATTCTACGATTGGTTTAAAAAAAAAATTAATTTAAGGGCACATTGTGAATAAATACTATATGAGAAGAAACAAAAATAATCCAAAACATATATTTAACCATCTAGAAATAGTACTAAGTCAAAAGACTAAATATTAAATTGAATAAAAGTCAAAGTAATTACCTATCTATTTTTTTTTAACTTTAAAATATATTTTCCGAATATTTTATAATATTCTTCAATAGAAAATACTATTAAACAAAAGAAAAAATGTAAGATCCAAAAAAATCTCATTAATGCAACTTTCTAACAACAGATTTGTAATATTTTTTAGACTTTTTAACAAACCAAATTTATATTTATTTAATTTAGTATATAATCAGTACATGTGTGCTGATAAAATAGTATTTATTGTTATATAATGATAAATATTTTTAATATAGTTTAATAGATCTCTTTTTTTGTCACAGAAGCTTAAATTATTAATTTTATTGTAAAAAGTATTTTATCAGAAATACTTCAATCACTGTGAGTAAAATTTAAGAATTAGATATTAAATTCAATTTTATTGATTTATTATATAACACGTTTTAAAAGTGAATAATTTAGTGTTGTAAATTAAATTTGGTAAGTAATTTTAAAATTATGTATTATGTTTAAATATAAAACAAACAGCATTAAGTTTAGTGTTTATTTTTTTTCTATAATTTATAATAATAGCAAGCACAAAAGGACATAGAAAATCCCTCTTTATAAACCAGAATGAGGCTCCTAAAATCCCTGAGTTCGGGCACTAAAAATCAATTTTAATGAGTTATAAATACTTATTTTATAAGATTATCTAATATATATTTAAAGAAATCATGAAGTACAAAAGATAATAACATTGAGCTTGTTCTATTTCATAATTGCAGTGTTAAAAATAAAAACCTACAAAAAGTGCACGATGCAGAATCCACAATATACATTAAACTCTAAAGATATTACTCAGACATTTCAGCCGCTATAGTACTGAACTGTCTAGGACAGTAAGGGCCTGCTTGTTAAAGGGAAGAACGAAGGACCTATTCTACTAGAATAAGAAATTTTCAATATACCTACTTTAAAGTTATTTACAATATATTATCATCCTTGCTCTCATTCTTAGTAAGATCTTTATTTAATAAAACACAGCTATTTGTTCATCTCGACATTCATAAACCATTATGCCAGGCTAATGGGTGCGGTAGTAGATGTAGAGGTCAGAGCATAAATACATCCTGATGGCTAGAATATTAGAGTTCACTTGCTGTTAAGCAGCAGTGCTACAGCTCTTATAACCTACTGACAGGTGAGCCGATATGAGGGAAGAAATGAAATGAGAAGATAAGCAACCTTTTTTGTTTGTTTAGTTAGAACAATCAATATCAGTTTTTGAGCCTCAACCTCCACGGGTATTTCCCTCTCTGTCAAATCCGTAATGTTAGTTTGAGGAAAGAAATGAAATGATACAAGATTAGGTATGTAAAAGAAATACCTTACCTAGGTGAACCTTACCTGATGTAAGAAAAGGCAACATTATGAAAGCATCGCTGTAAGTAAAGTTGATTCAATTTCTATTAATTATTAAAGACCAGTTCTGGAGATTTATAGACCTATTGAAAGTCCATCATACTGATCCAAAGATTTTTAACACCAAAACTCTCCCCCCCCCCCCCAAAAAAATGGAATGCCTGTAAATTCAAATGCTTTTACACAAAAGTATTTGTAACTTCATTTTCTGATGGTAATACAGACCATCAGGAAACGATCATTAATTCTGAAAACCTGAAATATTGCAAGTAAAAATAACATTTAAGACAATGGATGCATCACGCATATTAATTATCGCATTAACATTTTTTTAAAAAACAACAAACAATATAATTGTTTAAGGATTATAAAAATTATAATAAAAATTTAACAATTTTTTGATGCGGTCCCCTTAACAGGTTCTATTGTTATTGTTGCATTTTTAAAAAATTATTGATTTCCCGGTTATTTCAACCCACTTTTGCATAGAAACCATTTGACTTACAAAAAAATGGTAAAGAGATAATTTGTAGGTATTTTTCTCTTCTTTATTTTAGTACTTCCACTTTTTGCGCAAATAGCTTGCTTTGCAAGTTGCAAGGCGAAAACCACTAAAAACCTAAAATACGATAGTGGTTTTATGATGATTTCTCATATTTGCGTGTAAAATTTTTGTTGGACAACTCTAGATTCGTGTACAGCACACCGAAAAACATAAAATTAACTGCCAGCGCAGTCCGGCCACCAAAAATTTGGGGTGGGGGTCCTTAGGGCACCATTCTACTTTTACACCCTCCGTAACTCTTGAACTGTTCACTTTAGCAAGAGTATGCATAGAATCATTTTTGTTCGCAATTTAATGCAGATTATTTTGGTATACGACACTTTATGCGCTAAAGCGCATAGTTTTCTAAATATTTAAGAAAAACTGATAAAAACTACTAATTTGCCAATTTCATCCCCCTCCCCGCCAAACCCGACGCTTAAAATGGTGTGACTTTTTACCAAACAATATGGGGACTGTCTAGAACAATTTGGAGTTGGAGGGAAACTTTTACTTTGGATGTTAGGGTTAGTCCGTTTTTCAGACTAATTGCACCGTACTATATATAAATGAAAAAAGGGCGCAAATCTATATGAAACTAGAAAAAAAAAAATGTACAGAAAAGATAAAGCCCATAGGAGGCTTTATAACATACATAGTTTTGCTAGCTCAATTATCTATTCTATAATAAATATGAAGAGAAAAATAGGTATTAGATGAAAAAAATTATGTGAATCATAGATTGCTTATAATAATTGAATAATAATTGCTTCTGAGTTTCACGTAAGCATTGCTTTTATTAATATACGTTTTTATAAACAACTAAATATATTTTTAAAAGTACTCACTTATTTTTAAAGACATTTAAATGGTTTGTATATAAGTAGCCAACACATGGTCCCATATTAATTTCAACTGTCTGTACATAAAAATTATTGTCCCCCCCCCCTGGGTATCAAAAACAACTAAATGTTTAATTCATATTTATTTTATACTTAAGTAGGCATTTATCCAATAACATGATTTGAGGATGCTATGTGCCACACTAAGTGGCAGACTATTTACAATAAATTAAAAATTATAAAACCTATGAATCTACACTATGAATCTTACACCAACCACACTTTGAACCTGGTATATCCAGTAAATGTGAGTTAAGAGGATGCTGCAGTAATCAATAAGGAAGGTGGTAAGATTAAAATTAAAAATTGTGCCAACTAAAAAAAAAAAAAATCTTTGATTAACACCAATAATTAACCTAATCAGTTGAAGTTTGATTTTATCCTGACCAGAAAAACCGGCTCTGAAGCTACAGTGAAGGTCATAATTAAGAATTTAAAGAAACCATCTCTCCTAAAATAGTAATGCTTTTTCATTCATAATAGCTCATCATTATGCAGATTACAGAAGAAATAATACTTACATTACTAAGGAAAGCTGGCATGGGCACGGGGATTAAATTGCTTACCACGTCTGCTTGGCCATCAATGAATCATGGGCAGTACCCTCGTCGTGATGCTCTGATTTATATGGCTCACTAATGATCACATACTCGCTTCGGCGGTACAATGTACAGAGGTATGATATGTGAAGTGGCTTGAACTCTCTACCACGGGGGATAGTAAAATGAGCTAAACATGACCTAATTGCTAGGGTGAACAAGTGGTTCATCCTACCTATCTAGTACCTTACTGTACTACGACTACTTACCTCCTTACTGCAACTACTACTTCTACATTACTAAAGTATTAGAGAAAGGTGTTTTTACATAATGTTAGATAACAAGTCAAGTCTCATATTTATAAATGAACTATAATAATACAGTCGAACCTCGATATAACGTTTTCGTTGGCCCAAATCAAATAAATAAGTTTGGGACTTTCATTAAACAACGTTTTATCAAGAAAAACATTGTATCAAGTGACGTTATATCAAGGTTCGACTGTATTTAAAATTTATTAAGTTTCAAAGATAAAGTCAAAGGACTCAGTCTTGCATAAAACAACTACCAAATGTAGTCTTATTATTTGTTAGTTCAAATCTATTTCTCCTATAAGGATCTTATGCAAGCTCAAAGCTGCTTTGACAAATAATAGTATATTATGTTACTAGGCTGTGAAGTGAGTTTTTTCTTTACCGCGGCAATTACATTTACTGTCGAGCGAAGCGAGACAGGAAATATTGCCAAGGTAAAGAAAAAACACTTCACAGTCGTGTAGCATATGCTATTTTTTCCGAGGTAGCAGACAATAAAAAACATTAAATATTAATCAATAATCAATATAATAATAACAAATATTATTTTAAACTTAAGGGTAAGTGTCCATCTGAGACTAAATCTCGAGAGCTAGTCTCGAGATTAGTCTCAGAACCTTGTCCACTTGAGAGCAACATCAGCCTCTCTCGAGTCTCGGAGAGTCGGCGAGTCTCCAAGACTAGTCTCAGCCCCATGTCCACTAGCGATTTCAATCTCGAGAGTGAGTCTCCATACTAAAAAGTCTCAGATGGACACTTAACCTAAGATTAAAAAAAAGAAACCTTAAAAAGAGGTTACACTATAAGAAAAGATAAATATAACGCATTGACATCTAGCGGAATTAAATCGTACTAAGAGCCACATTAGTAAGAAATCAGCGCTCCTACGGAAGTTTTGACAAGTTCTTGTAGTACAATAAAAATTTTTTGCGTCCTAGGACGTAAAAATTTTTTTCTTTACTCCCAGGAGTAATGAAAAGATTTTTTAAGTCCACGTAACGAAAAAATTGATTTTAGCTTTGTTTTCTAGGCTCTAAGTTACTATTTCACAGCCTACCATGGAAAAAGGTTATTTTACACAGAGAGAGCTTTTATAATCCTTAAAAATTATAATACGATTTAAATTAGGTTTTAATTTCAGGAATAATAATTTAAATTCATTTTTAACTTTTAACTATACAGTATATTTACAAAATATTTTCCCATTTTTTCTTTTAAGCAAATAAAAACAATCATTTAAAAAAATTAAAGTGAATCAATCTTTTTCCCAAAAGAACTAACAATTTTTGTTGCCTTGAAATAGAATTAGTATTTGATAATAAGAAGTTTGATAATAGAATTAGTATTTGATATTTTCTAAATTATTACCTCAGATACAATCTATATCAAGAAAACATTGAATGTATAATCTATAGTACTGTTTACTGCCAGAAGAGAATATCGCTATGTTTCTTGGATTCTTTCATAGAGGCATGAGCGTAGTATTCAAAGAATTGTGGCTTAACAAGGGTATCAGGAGAGTAGGTCTTGTAGACAGGTTCTCCATAGTATTTACCAACTTCCCAGCCTTCTACTCCAGACATCAATTTGGCCTCTTCCTCACGATTCCTATGCAACTCCTTCAAGTAACTGTAATCAAATAGATAACAAAATTTAGTCAAATAAACAAATGAAGCAACGCCATTAACCATATTAAGATGATCTGTGTGCAGCGCCGGCGCTACGCACAGGCGGGGCAGGCGGCCGCCTGTGGCGACAAAACTCAGGGGGCGGCCGATGACGCCCTCAGTTTGTTTTATTTTATAAATTGGAAAAAAAAAAAAATCTACATTAGCAAATATTGTGTGAAACCCCCGTACTGAGTAGGCAGTTAGAGATGGAACACCAGTAATGACACCCCAAGACAATAATACCTTATCAGGTGCTGTTTTAGTTAAGCGACCGAGGATAATCGCATTTCGGGTTGATTCTTGGTTACACCGATGTTAACTATCGGCTGTCTTTGCTATTTATCTATGTGTTATGTATTTTTCTTTCTCTCGTATTCTTATAACCCTCTAAGTCTTTCCATTATACCTCATATCTTTTTTTAATTTATTCACTTAACTCTTTTCTTACACCTTTATAGCTGTTATCTTCTCTTCCCTGTTTGTTTATTGTTATACAATTATGTTTCTCTCCTATTCCTAATAAAATAAAAATCAGCCCAAATAAATACTTAGTCTTAGGTTTTCCATTCATTAGTTTTAGTTTAGGTACATTTAATTATTATTCAACATTTTCATCAAAATTTAAAAATAACTTCTCGGCAGGGAATCAATCCTTGCCTCTCTCCGTTCGCGGTTAAAGCTATTTTCTCAGGAACTAGATTTTTCCTGGGAAAACGGCTTACATCGTTAGATTCGTATATTTTTGAACGTTTAAATCAAAATCGTTGAAATCGTTTTCAAGATACAGTTATTTCAGAGTTTGGGGGGGGGGGGGTAGTGGCTCCAAATCTGGAGCTATTCATTTTGGGTTATGATTTTTCTGAACATGGAGGTGCCAAATGTCAAAATTAGCCTAGTAGTTTAGGCTCCAGGCGTCTGCACAGGCGACAGACAGACTTTTTTAAAAACCGCTGTTTTGGACTCTGGGGACCTCAAAACACGTAAATTAACCAAAATCTCAAGATCAAATTTTTGCCCCATCACAAATATTTTTACTTTCACTTTATATGAGAAAGTAAAAATGTAACGCTCAGTTCTGTTACCTATAGGTTTTTTCCTCTGGCACTTCTTTAGATTGTTACTCCCCTTATAAAAAAGAACAGTGGGCAGTAACAATCTAAAGAAGATGTACGAAATGTTCTTCATTAGACTGTTACTCCCCTTATAAAAACAGAAATGGGATATCCTTTGGTCCCAAACTACATTGGACTTGGACTAAATATCTATTTTTACTTTCTCCTATAAAAAGAAAGTATTGTGATGGCGCGAAAATTCAATTCTGAGATTTTGATAGATTTACACGTTTTGATGTCCCCTGGGTCCAAAAAAGTGGTTTTTAAAAAATGTCTGTCTGTCGTCTGTGCAGATGCCTGTAGCCTAACCTAAAATGCTGGGCTGATTTTTACGAAATTTGGCATACATGTTCAGAAAAATCATACCCAAGGCAAAATCGTGAAATGAAATTTAACTTCAAATTTGGGGGGACTACTGAAAGAACCCAACACAAAAAATTGAAACCTTCCAGTTATTTTTTGTGTAATAACCCAAACACATAAATGTAGGAAAGCCCCAAAAAAATCACCCTTCAACCACTCACAAAAGTGAATCGAAACAAAGAAGGAAATTCAACTTACAAATAAGTTGGAGGGGTGATCTACATTTGTAAGTCAAGCATTCTCAGTATACGGTGGCTTTTTGATAAAAATGATGTGGGAATTTCTGTTTCCAAACCCATTTTGGACCCGGTTTAAACTTAAACCCCTTTGAGTGGTCATCAGTCAATTAACCCTCAATTTTTACCCTCATTATTTGTAGAAATCTGATATAACACATGCTGATGCCAATTATAGAGGGCCAAATTAGCCTGTTTTTAACATTTGCAAATGAGTTTAGACACTAATTAAATTTGAAGTTTTTTGTAATCTTCAAAATAGACATAACAGACCAAGAATTGAAACCAAGGATGTTCTCTAATAAATAAAACGGATTACTGTCCCGGAATTTTTGAAATTCGGATACATAAAATAAGCTGTTCTTTAAAATCATTACAATGCTTCTGTTACCTTAGGTATACTAGGAAGCAAAAATTAAGAGAATACTATCTATTGGACAATGCCCTCGATAATGGTACTGACAGTAGATCAACGAATATGGTAAATAGCAAAGATGGTTTTTCAGATAGATTCCAGGATATTCATAATAAAAATATTTAATAAGTAAAAGTAAAAACAAAATTGCAGTTCAGGCAAAGATATTTTCATATTATAACAGGTCAGGAGAGAGAGAGAGAGTAAGCCCTGATCATTCATAATTCTTATATCTATAGTTCTTCTCAGTACATAGTTCTTACATCCATAGCTTTTATAGTGATTTTAATTGTTTAATAAAAACGATATTTAATAAATCTGAGAAAATTAAAGAAAAGCTCAGTAATTCTAACTTGAGACCAATGTGCCTGTAACTAGATAACAAAGTTATGAGCTCACCGGAAGTTTAATTACAATGTTACAGCCCTTAAAGAGCTTGGGCCTCCTCCATGATTCCCACTCGTACCTGTTTTGTGCCTTTTGACCAAAATCTAGATACGACAATAACTTACCTCTCCCTTTAATCCATGTAACTTAATTATTAAATAAATCCAACCAGATTTAATACATACGCTCGGTCTCTTTCGGCCAAAAGCAAAGGTGTGATGGCAAGCATAGAACTCCTTAATTCAATAGTTTCAGCTCGAACTTTCTTATAGTTCAAAGAGTAGAGATACAGGGCACCTGCGGTTAAAGCAAGGTTTGCCGCTATCAGACCTTTACCTAAAAAATAAAACATAAAAATAAATAAACATATTTATGCCTGATCTGATTAAGGTAAGTTCCATATCTTTAGAAATATAAAAATTTCTAATTATAATAATTTCTTTATATTTGCATCACGAAATTTACTTATAAGGATGAAATTAAACCTTCAGCATATAAGTATACGAAAGAAAATTTCATATTAACCCTCTGGTGGGCACATCGGTCTGTGAATAGCAGGCAGACTGCTATAGCATCAAATTTGACCTCTAGGATCGCTAACATAAGTACTTAACTGGCGGGGCTCCAAGATGTGTCCTGCACAGCAGGTGTTACCTCTTAGTTTCTTCCACTCACTGTTTCCTAGTAGTTTTTGTTTTACTAAAACAATGGTTATACCTACAGGTTATACATTATTACAGGTTATACCTACCAAGTTAGTTTATATTCTAAAAACAACATTTTCAAGTAAATCGATTCAGATTGAAAGGTTTATATATTATTATAATTGAATAAAATAGGGCCATATTCTCAAAAATAGAGATTTTAATCAAAACCCAATACAAAGAATAAGAATAGTCAATAGCTAGAGAGAGAAAGCAAGAAGAACAATAACTGCTAATATACCTACATCCAATTTACCTAGTGGGACAACTGCATTGAAATATTGAAAATACGAGAACCTGGTATTTTAAAACCACAATTTCTGAATAAAATATGTCCTTAATAAACGAATTTATACAAAATCTGGCCTAATAAATGGCATAATTGTCGCCTAATCTATGTTCAAATCCAATTTAAAAACAAAACAATTCAATTCATAAAATTTGGACGTTTTATTTGAAAATCTAGTAAGGAATAAGATTTTTTTTTTTTTTTTTTTTGAGCCTTTAGTATAAGAGGTTCATATAATAAAAACCTCTTTAAGGTCAAAAAGAAAATGAAAAACTAAAAGTTACCTCCGATCAAACTTTTCGCAGGGATTCTGGAATAATTTAAAGGCTTGAATCCACCCTCAGGAGGTAAATCTTGCTTCCTTGCAATAGTTGCCATATTACTAGATTAAATTAAATTCTTATTTACACAAGACTTTTTAGGAAAAAACGGAAAGAATATTAAAATTAAAATAACTTTAGAAAGAATGAAAAAAGATAACCTCAGGCTGGTTATAGCCGAGTTCAATAATACAGCGCTCGTTTCAACACAGATGTTTTTTACGCCATCTTTATGAAAAAGATTGATTTAGAAACATTTTGAATCAAATGGACGAATGGACGAATGGACCAATTCCCATGTGACGTCACTAAACTGTCATTTTAGCGCTCCTTGTGACAAGAACCTCAACTAAAATGTCAAACTTTTTTCATTTTATAAGGTTTTTTCCCAGGCACCACTTATTTTTCTTCTTTTTTCACCTTTTATTGTAATTTTATTTACATTTATTGTTTTTGTTAATTAGTCTGTAATTGTTAAATTGTGTTAGTTTAGTTTTTAGTTAGTTTTTTTCGTGTATTTTGTTAATTTAAGGACAATTTAAAACAGTGTGCTGGTTAGGTTAGAGTTAGCTTATTTTTTTAGCTTTTATTGCAATTTTATGTACTTTTATTTATATTGTTATTTTAGTTTATAATTGTTAAATAGTGTTAGTTTAATTTTAGTTAGTTTTTTCGTGTATTGTATTTATTTAAATGGACAATTTAAAGCCGTTTGTAGGGTAGGTTAC
>KZ651725.1:67713-82713 GCA_001010745.2 Gerris buenoi
TATATATATTATTTTATTATTATATTATGTATTTTTATCTCTCTGTCTGTTATTTTCATTCTTAGAGTATATTAACTTTCTTTCCAAAAGTAAATTGGAGGGATTTTCCATGTCAATCAAATGCAAATTTATTAGATTTTGTTGTTTGAAGGCAAGGTATATTTAAGTTTGGATGTTCATTTTTAGAGGTTTAACTATGTCAAAATGTTTAGCCCTAAAATACTGATTTTCTGTCAATTAGACAGATATATATAAAAAAAGGGTTACCCCTAAAGATAACGGGTTGAAGAAACTTTGATGTTGTTATTTCTGGTACATATCTGTATAATTTCATTTAAAGGGCTTGTTGAATGTGTGCACTGTGCATTGAAGCGTTAATGGCCCTTTGTCTTGATACTTTATAAATAGTCCCACTCCTGATGGTTGATTTTGATTTTGGATTCACAGTAGCCCTGGCCTTATCACTGATTCAACCAATATTTACACCTCTATACTATTAAGTATGGATAATATAAATACAGTAAAGGAATATTAGTACAAAGGGATATTAACATTTTTATATGTATCTGTGAGATGCCTTTGATGATGCCCTTATAGTTCTTTAGGCCAAATAATATAACTTCTCTTCTGTATAGAAGTGTTCATATTTGTTAATCTAATTAACTTTTAAAAATATAAAGTGATATTAACATTTTAAAATTCATTGGGGATGTTATTTCTTAGCCAATCAGTTCTTTAGAAAAAGGAATATTATATCTCTTGTCAGTAGCGGTGCTAGGCCTGTGCAGGCGGGCCCGTGCGACGCACCGCCTGCACAGGCCTAGCCCTGCTATAGAAAAATGTGTGAAAAAAGCCTCCTCTAGACCCACCAGATTAGGGCCCTGCAATATCAGTTCGCACAAAGCCCCACTTCACACGCCAACACTGTTTCTTGTTTATGAATGATGCATAAATTCCATTTATTACTTTCAAAAAATAACTATAATTTTATGTATTTTACAATATTAATAAAATTATTTATGGCAACTTGGCTGACGTACTGGTTTGTTGTGGAGGCTCAGAGGCCAAAATCAACTCGTTGATCTTTTTTTATTTAATATTACTTCATCTGATTATTATTAATTTAATTTTATTTGTACCTTTTTTCATAAGCATTAAATAAAATAATGTTATACATAAATATATCTTTTATATAATCGAGTAGTGTCCCGACGATGGGCGACGGCGTCTTACCTCTAAATGATTTATAACGTTAAAAATTGATGAGCTATAAGCTGAATATGAACCAGTGACCTCCAGCTCATTAAGCGAACGCTCTACCACTAAGCCACCCCACTGTAATGAATTTCTTAGCATAAAACTTACTATTTAAACAGTACATATCTATTTAAATATTTTAATTATAACTAGCTCTTTTTTTTAACCATATTTATTCTGCCTGTTGCCACGGGCATAACGGCTAGTATATGAATAACATATAATTAAAATTTTGTCTATACATTGATCAGAATTGCATAATCTTGCCATAATGTTTGGATATTTTGTCATTTTATATATTCCATAAACTGAATCCGGCCTTAACTTTGTGTGTGTGTGTCCACCAATCCGACTTTATAGGCTGAAAACTGGCTAAACAAAATCGATTAATTTTTTCATCTTCATTTTTTTAATTGATTTCATCAAAAAATATTGAGTAGATCCAAAGTTAAATAAAAAGAAAACTTTTTTAAAGACCGGCCTAGTTCCATTTCCTTTTATTCACCTACCCTATGTTTTATAAAAATGTTTTTCTTCCTACCCAAATATTTGTTTTTCTCCCTTATTGATATTCTGAGCATACATCTCTCATCAATACTCTTTGTGCTACTCTCATTTTATTACCCCTTTGCTGCTCAACACCAATGTTTTGGAACTGTACAACACAATCAGGAGTACACAAGTGGTCCTCAGTCTCTTCATCAGATTTATGTCCATATCAGACCTGAATAAATTGTTGTATTTTCTAAAGCAGTGCCAACCCAAGCTAATTCTCCGCCTAACTTCTTTCTTTCGGTATGAACTGTTAGAGATAAATGAAATTGTCAACATTTTGTTTAATTTTCTTTTATCAAGTTTTACGTTCACTTTTCTTACATGCTAATATTTTTTCCTGTGTATGGAAGTGATATGTTCACTGATAAAACCAAGAATGTTTATCTATCTCAAATTAACTCATATACAAATGAGTTATATTTATAGCAGCTTTCAGCTTCTATAAGGCCATCGTCAGTGCTAGCTTGATCAGAGATGCTCCTGTAGGTTCGACTTGCCATAAGTAAGATAAAATATGTGAAAGATAATATACAGCCTACAGGAGTGTCCCTAATCAAGCTAGGACTGAGGATGGTCTTAAAGAGGCCGAAAACTGCTTTGAAAATAAAGAATATAATTTTACGTGGAGAGACTTCTCCTTCTTCCTTTAATGATGACCTCTACTACGGTTCCATTTTCTATTTTAGGTACTTCTTTAGATTATTACTCCCCTATGTTTTTTTAGAATATTAATGACTTTGACTAAATTACAATTAAGACAAAAGGATGTTTAGTCGATGTAATTTGGCACAAAGGAATATCGCACTTCTGTTTTTATAAGGGGAGTAACAGTCTACATTCCATACATCTTCTTTAGATTATTACTGCCTCTGATTTTTTTATTCTATCAATTAATTTGTTTCATAAACTTTCTTGGTTTTATCTCGAGTTGAAGGTACAGGGTGGCTTATCACTGATGATCTATCATTAGACTAAAGGGACTCTCCTTCAGACTCAAATTAACCTCAGTTTCAAAGTTAATTGCTTATTACTCGTTGTTGTTGCTGTATGATATCTTGTATCTTCAATTATTAATATATTGTGAATTGTTAATGTAATTGTTAATATATTGTGAATTGTTAAAATATTGTGAATTGTTAATATATTGTGAATTGTTAATGTAATTGTTAATATATTGTGAATTGTTAAAATATTGTGAATTGTTAATATATTGTGAATTGTTAATGTATTGTGTTATTATTATCGGGAAACGGCCGCTTTAATGGGAAAAAGAGATAAACCATCCTTGATATGCCTTTAAGCATGTTAATGTATTGTGTTATTATTATCGGGAAACGGCCGCTTTAATGGGAAAAAGAGATAAACCATCCTTGATATGGTAAGCACCACTGGAAGGGCTCTATTATCCATTACCCTATCCTTCTATTCTATCTATCAAAAGTGTAAATGTACTAACACAAATTATTTGTTTACATTAATTGTTTATTTGTTTGTTTCAGTAACGACGTTGTAAATGCATCGGATGACGATGACAGTCAGTCTGATAGCAAAATGAACAAAACGTAAGTTTGTTTTACATCAATTTATAAACTATGAAACTATATTTTGATTAGATTAGTTAATTGTTCCTTATTTTTTAAAAGAATAAAATAAATAAAAATAGATGGGTATTTTGAGGAAATAAAAAGTCATTTTTTAATGATATTTCAACCTCTCCTTAGTTCAAATCCTTACTGTTCTGATTTTAACATTCACATATTTTGCACTCATTGTTTTCACTTCCCTGTGTGCACCTATATCTTTGAAAAGTACTCCCCTGATTTTGATGAAATTTGGATGGTTTATCGAAAGTTGCCCACAGAGTATCTGTTCATTTCAACTGCCTGCGGATTTTTTCTATTGAATTTAAATAAATAGACCCCACTGGAAATCAAAAGCGGTCCTTACAACCACTCTTTTCATTCCCTGTTGGATCATATTATTATATACTCATGTGACCATATGTCCAACGATAGAACTCAAGGAAGACTATGCAACACTAATTGGCAGACTAATAAATATGAATATAAATATTTAATATTTTTATAAATATGATTACAGATTGTTGAGTTCTTTACATCGGCGTAGGATGTCTTGTACTTTGATAGTACAGCAGCTGTGGGATGCAGTGAAGGTGTCAAGGTACCAGAGGCAGATAGCTGGCAATGATAGAATCCTTAAGTACATGTCCCGTGTCCATAATGTAGTTTCAGGTAATGAACATGTATTGTAAATAAGGTAACAGAAGGGCGATTCTGTAACTTTACTTGACTAACGTCAATTCTGGGATGAATGTGTGAGAGAAGGTTTAGAAATATAAGGTTGGATGGATATCATGGATGAAATAAATATACATATTGGCCATATTTATCAAGGTTAGGATGTGGGTAATTCTAGTTTGGTCATTGCAGCATCAATTTTTTGAGGGGAAAAATGTCCTATTTATTTTGAATGAAGTGTTTTCAAACCCTTCTAAAAAAAGGAAAATTAATCTACAAATGGCCCTATATATATAATTTTTTTTTTTTTTAATCTATATTTAAGATGTTTTATTTGATCTATTGATTTTATAATCATTTTTTTACAGAGGAGGTAAACCGTCAGGTAGGTTACAGTTTGCGAGATGGCTTACTCCTAATTCAGAAGAAAAAAACCAGCAAAGGAAGCAAACAGGGTACTGAACAAGAAGGTTATAAACTACCCGAGCAAGCGGTAAGCCTCTGTTAAATTCCATACATTTTTTCAGGTATTTCAAGAATGTATTCATTATATTGTGTCCCAATGGGTTATAGTGTAGCTGTGGTCCTAAAGTCAGTCACTTCCATTTGGCCATCTATGAATCAAAGTTGATGTCACATGTTCAATCCCAAGAAGTTTTAATTTACATGGCTAACTATTAATCACACTGTATTTGCTTCAGCAGTACATGGTGTATAAAATAGCTGAACTTTTTATGGGCCCAAAAATAAGTGTCCTAATTGCTAGGTTTGAGTAATTAGTTTGTTTGTTCTCCATGTTCTATTACTTACACTATAGAGTCCACAATATCTTTATTGTAAAACTTGAATTCACATTTTTCTAAGATGACACAAAAATGCAGAAAGCAATTATGCAATATGAACCTTTAATACCTTGTGTGGGTGGGGACTTATCTTATTTGTGAAATAAGGGCCGTCCTAGGTTACCTTAGGAGAAGGCAGGTGCAGCCCAGGCACACCTTCATAATGCTAAGGACAAGAGTATTTTCTGTAATAACGTTTCCATTTTCTGTTACAGGAAAGGGATAAGCATGACTGGTATTGCTTTGAGTGTCATCGTGGAGGTGATGTCATTTTCTGTTCTAATTGTCACCGAGTTTACCATCTCTCATGTATTAACAACCTGCCTAACTCCAGGTCTAGATATCTCTGCCCTGTCTGTACGGTTAGTAAAAATCTATTCATTTTTAAACATAAATATATAAAAATTTTAATGAAATTATATTTGCTTCATACTTTACCTGAGGTGACGGTCACATTGTTATCATTAAGAACTAAGTATATTTTAGATATCAATTAATATCTAGATATCAATTGTTTTTTAAATTCCTGTATCTTAAAAAAGTACTCATCTAATTTTTATTAAATTTTGATGGTTTGTCAAAAGTAGTCCACAGATAGTCCTATATTAATTTTAAACATCTGTGCAGATTTAATCTATATTTATATCAAATTAAAGGTTTGTCTGTTCATTGATCAGAATTGCAAAAATGTTGGATACCTTTTCATTTCATTAATTCTGAAAAGCGAATTGTTGTGTGTGCATGTATACATATGTGTGTGTGTGTGTGTGTGTGTGTGTATCCCCTCCAGTCCCTTTGAAGCCGCAAAATTGACATAACAAAAGTTATTAATTTTCCATAGGAGTGTACTCAAACATGATGCGCATGTTGTAGGCTTGGTTTCATTAAAAATATTAAGTAGAACCAGAGTTATTAACAATTTATAAGAAATAAAAAGTAATTAAATAACAATATCATTTTGTCGGTTATTGATTTTGTACATAAAAACTAAAAGGTTTTTATTTAAATACTTTTTTATCTCTTGCTTTGTTTAAGTTTGCACATTTATATCATCATTGTGTACTGTTTTCTTCTTCATGGGGTTTTCTTTAAAAATAATTAATGCTGAACTAATTTGATTACATTTTTTTTTTTGAAGTGAAACTTCTTTGGCGGCGGTAGAGTGAATTTTTTCTTAAGGGGACCTCATGTAACGAAGTTTGCGATTCGAGACTCGTCCAAGATTCCAACATTTTTACAGATCAATTGTAATGAAATTTGTGTGTCGGAAGAAATGAAACGGAAGTTNCCCACCCACCCTTCACCCCCCCAGTGGTGAAGGCTAGTATTGAATAAAAATAAGTGTGAGAAATCAAAGCAAGTTTTAACTATCAAATTTTCAATTCCCTTGTGACTATTCTTCCAATAGTAGGACATGAGGAAACTATGTTCCACACTAATTTGGAGAATATTTTTTATTTTATTATGTTTTCACAGTAATTTTTAGTATCATTATTTTATTTATTTTTTATTTTTATTTTTTTGTTTTAGATGTGTGACAAACCAGAATTGCTTGATGTCAGAATTAAGCGGCTAAACCGTTTAATCTCTATGACCTGCAGCTTACTTAGAGATAAGGTAGTTTTTAATTTTGTATGTATAGTTATTTTTGAATAACTATTAAATATGTATATGTCTAGGGAGCCAGCGTGGCCGAGGTGCTCTAGGCACTCGCTCAGCTATCAATGAATCAAGGCAAATCAAGGTCGTGGATTCGATCCCTCATGGTGGTGCTGTAATTTAAATAGCTCACTAATGACCACACCATACCCTCTTCGGCGGTTGTACAGGTATGATGTGGGAAGTGGCTGGCTCTCCACCATGGGGTTAGTAAAATGGGCCCAATGTGGCCTGATTGATAAATTCTAACAAGTGGTTCGTCTGTGTTTATAAAATATAAATTTTGTTTGTAAATTGATCAGAATTGCAAACATTTTGGATACTTTGTCATTTCATACATTCCGAAAACCGAATCCGGCCTTTTTAATTGCTCATATAAAGAGAAAATATTTTGATATTGTATTGTGAAAATTTCAATTTTGAAATTTTGATGGATTTACATGTTTTGAGGGCTTCTGAGTGCAAAAAAGTGGTTTTTTAAACAATGTCTGTCTTGGGCGATTTTGACTTAATTTGGCATACATGTTCAGAAAAATTATATTCAAGACAAAATCAATAAATGAATTTTAGCTCCAAATTTGGGGGTGCTACCCCCTAAAAACCAGTGGCGGATTAAGGTTGTCATCTAGGGGGTGGCGGTTTCGGAGTATGGAAAGCCCTAAGGAGAGGGGGCCCCCCCCCCTCCGACTGCAGTACAATATCTTAACCGTAAGCCATGGGTGTCATTAGCAGTTAATTATTGTAGGGTGCATATAGCGGGGGGTCCTCCCCCGGAAAAATTTGAAAATATGACCTCTCAAAACAGAGCTTAAATGCATTTCTGAGGTAAAATTTGATTTTAATACTTAGTCACAAAAGGGTCATTTTTGGCTCGATTATATGGTGTAGTTTGTTGGCAAACAAGTATGAACATGAACACAAGTACATTTAAAAAAATATATTTATATAATAAAAACTTAAAAGTATAGTTATCGTAACACAATAAAAGTTATGAACCTAATCATTCCCTTTGTCTAAAATACCTAAAAAAAAAATTTCGTTCTTGAGAACGAAAATGTATCAGTTTGTTACATTCGGTAAGCTCGGAAGCAAAAGGAGGATTTTTAATATTTTCGTTTTATATATCTACGAGCCATTATGCCCATGACGGCGTTTCTAATAAAAACTAGGACATTTTGGCGTGCCGAAAACTGTTTTCGGTAGACAAGTTCAGGATTTAAATTCCAAAACCGGGACAACTTCGGGACGCCTAGCCTGGCGTCTTCAAAAGTTAATTGTTTGGGGGAGGGGGATATTGGGGGGTCGAGGGTCCTCCCCTGTAAAATTTTGAAAATATGACCTCTCAAAACAGCGCTTAAATGCATTTCTGATATGAAATTTGGTAGTCGTTGCCAAAAGTATAATCAAGGGGGGGGGTCGCCATCCCCCCCCCCCTTTAATCTGCTACTGCTAAAAACTATAATTATATAAGTAATTATAGTTCATATAGAGTTATAAGTAATTATGAACTCATATATGAGAAAGTTTGTCTGAGTTGTCTCAGACCCTTTTCTTCTGTAGGGTGTCTGTCCCCCCCCCCCTTTCTATAAGTGTCCCCCCCACATTAAAAGTGCAATAATGGCTAAATGAAATTGATTAATTTTTTTCTCAGATGTTTGGGCAAGCATGCTGTAGGTTTGGTTTTATCAACAACGTTATTATCAAATTAATAAAAAATAGTTATTTACACATCAAGAGAGGAAACAAAGTCATTACATCCTGAGCGTTTTTGTGGGTTCCTGAGGCGTAGACGAGGGAACCATACTATCTGAATCCCAAGGCATAGCCGAGGGAGTTATTTAGTTGGTTCTGAGGTGCAGCCAAGGGAACCATGAAGTTTAATCATAGTGAGTTTATTATAGCGTGGGTACTATGACTTTTAGCTTCCGTGGTACATACAAGATTTTTTCTCTATAAGGGTAAGTGTCCATCTGAGACTAAATCTCGAGAGCTAACTCAGAACCTTGTCCACTTGAGAGCAACATCAGCCTCTCTCGAGTCTCGGAGAGTCGGAGAGTCTCCGAGACTAGTCTCAGCCCCATGTCCACTAGCGATTTCAATCTCGAGAGCGAGTCTCGATACTAAAAAGTCTCAGATGGACACTTACCCTAAGATGGAAAACAACACAAAACATATAAAAAAAATAATGATACTTCACAGTAGCTTAGACTCTACTTTTCTGTACAGACTACAGACAGGCATTTTTTTAAAAACCATTGGGTTCAGGGAAATTTAAAACATGTAATCTTCTATTAAATTTGGCTTGAGTATTTCATGATATATATACTAAGTATAATTGATAGTAATAAGAGCTGATGTGACTAATTTTAGAATAATCTTGTTTATAATTTCTTACCAGTTTTTATTTTTTTTTTTTTTTTTTCCAGTACGTTTGTCTTAATTCTTCCTCCGAAATGCTGAAGCGGCCTATAACCATAGGTAATGTTGGATCTCAATTAGACATAGGAGATGAAGGGTGGCGCATTGAATTTCTAATACACAGAGGAATGGACATCTCCAGAATGGCTTCAAAAGCCAAGGAAAGGGTTTACAGTCACCTTGGTCAATTCATAGCTGACGCCCGCACCATTGTTCACAATGTCGTTATATTTCATGGAGGTAAAAACATTCAAATCTTGATCCTTATTTTGAAGTATTTATGAATTGATAGTTGTAATAATTAATTAATCTGTAATTGGAATAAACATTAATTTTGTATTCATCGCAATATCTCTGGAACTACTGGTCTTATGACCGTGGAATTTTGTGGATATTCTTTTCTAGATCCCTAGGTGCTCACTAAGAAATCTTTTAATGAACCACTATCTTGATTCAAGATGACAGGAGGACATAATCAAAGTTAAAATTGAACCCTTTGGGGACCGAGGTATACAATATTGTAAGGTTGTTCCCCAGGTATGGGGTCCAAAATATTAATGTTCCACCTTGGCCTGAGGGTTTTTCTACCTTACACACTAAATATATCACTTTTTTTTAAGACATCATCTTTCCCTCTGCCTGTAATTAAGCTGATTTATAATATGTTATTATACAAAGAAAATGTTTAAACCCAACATGATTTACAATAGCAGTACCATGCCTCCAAAGAATAAAAACCTGAAAGCGTAAATTTACATTCGTAGGCCACTTGAGATGGAAATTAAAAATTGTAGATTTTTGTCCGGTAGGCTGAAAGGGTTGAAAATGCTACTCCAGTAGTTGAAATCTATTACTGATTAGAGATTATTCCAAATTATCTTTGATCCATCAATAAGGAGGAGGGGGTGGTACTCTCTGAGGGGTCTAGATCAGGGGTTCCCAAACTTTTTTGGTGGCGTACCACTTAATGTGTCTTGAATTGGTCATGTACCACTGATGTTTATACAGGAATATCCAGGACTTTTTTTACAGAAGAAAGGGGGTCCAGGGGAAGGGAAGGAAAGGGGAAATTTAAAAAAAAAAAAAGAGTTTTAAGGTTCAAAATTCAAAAACGTAGGGTATCACATTTTTTAATGCAAAACATTTTTAAATTTAAGTTATACCAAACCTGTGTTGCGTACTGTATCATTATTTTTTTTACCTTCAATCCCCTGGATAGAGAGAAAGTGTTTGAGCATGATTGTTAAAAAACCATAAAGAACATACTAAAATAATACGTCATAATAAACGAATAAACAATATGGTTAGGCAGGTTAATTGGATGGATGTGCTTGCAATAATTGGCTAAAACAATTTCTTGAGTGATGGGGCTGAGTTAAACGAATCATCCTCAATGCAGGACAGTCTGTGTCTATACTTGGTTTTGAGGTATATAAGGGATGAATATACTCCTAACAACCGGGAATATTTATGCGGCGCGTACCACTGGACCCGATCCCGCGTACCACCAGTGGTACTCGTACCACAGTTTGGGAACCACTGGTCTAGATGTCAAAAAAAAAAAATTTTCAATGTTTCTTGATGGAAGTTTTATGTCTGTCAAATTATAAATAATACATTGATAATAACACAACATAAATTATTATATATATGTATGTATTTTGTTTTATTATTATAGTCCATAGTCGGATGGCTGATGATGCCCGTAGGATGCTTCGTGACTGTCAAACTGAAATTCAAGAGATAAAGACGTGTCATCAGTGCTACTACTCATACAGATCAAAGACGTCGAGGCATTGGTTCTGTCGACCATGTGTACCACCTCATAATCTTGTCTATGCTAAAACTGCTACCACGTCCTACTGTCCTGCAAAGGTTGGTTTATATTAATACAATTTCACGACTTATTCACCAAAAGGTACTACAGTCTATAAGATTAGAGTTGGCACAATCAAAATGAGGGAAAATTTTGAGGAAAACGATTTTATTGGTCCCCCATGTTGAATGCAACTTCAGAAAAAAAATGCTCTACTCTACCCCTGTTCCACAAAAAAAATATAACATGGCAACACCGATTTTCCCTTTTTATAACCCCAAAACTACCTCCACGTTTGTTGTTTCCCGCCTTCGATTGTGCCAACTCTAATCTTATAGACTGTAACTGTCTACAGTGTGTCCCAGAATAGAGTAATAAAGAGGAAAAATTTTGCTAATTTGTGGGTTTTGATAAAAAATTATTCAAAACTTTAAAAAATAACCTAAGAGTAAACCATCAAAAAATATTATTTAATAATTTCCAGATAAAAAGAACTTTTTATATACTACGTTTTCAAACTTTCTGTTGAATCATATATGAAATGATTAATATATATTTTTCATTGTTATACAATATAATTTTAGTGAAAAAAATATATTCGAATTTAAATATGGTTGTCACACGTCACTTAATTAATTTATTTGTTTACTTTTCCTTTTTCGCTGTCATTCAATGTTTACCTGTAATAAAAAAACACAAATTTGAAACCCGTCAAAATGAAGATTGCCAAATGATTGGATATGACAAAACAAATAAAATAACTTGCGGATTTTTTCCGAACTAACTTTCCTTACAGCAAACTTGCTGAAAACGAATTAAATTCTGCTGAAAAATGACTAAAAGTATTAAAATAATGCATTGTCATCGTGTTCAGAGCTGTTCTGAAAGTTTTAAATGTCTAGCTACTCGGGATGTTAGTTAAAATTTGATTGCAAGATTTGTACCGGACAAACAAGAAACCAAGTTAATAAAAACGTAGTAAAAAATAGGTTTTAGAATTGCTAAATATTAAAAATGTTACTTTATTGAGAGGAGTAATTAAAAAAATCTGAAATTATATTAGTCAAGTGAGTTGTTTTGTACACTTATTTTATCAAGCTAATCAAATGAGACAACTTTCAGGTCAATTAAATCATACCTTTTTGAAGTATGAAGGAGAAAAAATTTTTTTTACACGCTTTTAATTAACTTGGCCTGTATGTCCATGGCTAATCTTTCAACGTAAATTTGACTTCCCAACTACCTAGATAGCGGAAACTTGCACAGATTATGTATTTCCGATGACAATACAATAATCAGTAATTAGTTTTACTTAATTATTAGTATTAGTCGATAAATCACCAGATTTCTGAGAAATGCTGGCGGCCAAATTCAAAATCAATTGTACATTCTTTATAAAAGCATGTTTTTATTTTTTTAATTAATATCATTTCATAATAATTTTGATTGACAATAATTCAATCAGCCAACAAATTTCTTCTTTTTTTCTCATTTGATTCAGCTCCATAAAGACCTAAAAAAAACCCACTAGACTAATTTCATTTTAAGGCTGCACGGGAACGGGGGTCGACACACGCGCCATAAAATCACGCCTCTAATATTAAACCTAGAGACTTGAAAATTTGTAAGCGTATAGTTTGGGAAAAGCCAGAGGGTTGTTAGTTTTCGCTTTTTTCTTATCACCTTTAGTTTTTTTGATAAAAAATAAAATGTGAGAGAAAAAAACATTTTTTCAAAATTTTAAAAACAGGCGGAAATTTATATTTTTACAAAGAGTAATTGTGTGAATTTTGGTAAAAAAATATTAAGCTGGTGAGGCGTAATTTTATGGGAACTTTTTTTATATTTATTATCTGGAAAGTGCTGACCCTAGCGGATTTTTTTAAAAATACAATTTATTAAATTCTGATTTGTTGATTTTCCAATTTAAGCCACACCCACCGATGTTTTTACCCTTTATTTTAACAAATGAAATAAAAACAATTTCAAATATTCTTATTAAAATGAAAACAATTCAAAATAAAAAAAATAAAAGAAATATTGAAATATAATATTGAACAAAATTTTAAATAATAAAAAAATACAAGATACGCGGAAGGATTGAATGCTAGTTACTAAAAAAAAGTTTAAAATGAAAATGTTAATTTCGGTGGGTTAATTTTTGGTCGCCTTATTTCCACATACACAGCTTGAAAATGATCCAAGGAAAGGAATGTCGCAATAGTGTGGCGATTAATTCCTATTAGATTGTCACTACTCAAGAATTGAAAACTACAACTTATAAATGATTAATTTGATATGTTATATTTAAAATCTCATTATGTATGCTTCCATATTTAACGAAGGTAACGAAACGAAAGCATTATCATCATTTTAAAGTACGAATTTTTGTATATCTTTGAATTAAAAAATTCCTGAACAGAAATCCGTTCCAGACAACACTGAACATTGTTTTGTATCGCAGTTTGTCGTTAAACATTTTTTCGAACCATCATATTTTAAAAAAACAGTGCAACACACTAATGATTCCGTATTAGATTAACCATTAACCCTCTTCACACATTTAATATTGAAATTTTAATATAAAAATAACAGAACCTATTGGAAATCGATAATGGTCCAAGAAAACCTAATTTTAATTCCTAGTAGAAATCCATTGTTTACTTTCTCATATTAAGATTAAGTATTGTGATGGCCAAAAATTCGAGTTTAAGATTTTGATGGATTTACACGTTTTGAGGTCCCCTGAGTCCAAAAAAGTGGTTTTTAAAAAAATGTCTGTCTGTCTGTCTGTCGTCTGTCCGTCGTCTGTCTGTGTAGACGCCTGGAGCCTAAACTACTGGGCCGATTTTGTCGAAATTTGGCATACATGTATAGAAAATCATATCCCGAGGCGAAATCGAGAAATGAATTTTAGCTCCAAATTTGGGGGTGCTACCCAAAAAAAAAACATGAAAAAAATTATTTCTCGAAAACGATTCCGACGATTTTGATTAAAAAATTCTAAAATATAGCCCATTTAAATACGAATGATATAAGCCATTTTCCCGGGGAAAATCTAGTTCCCGAGAAAATAGCTTAAAACACGGACAGAGAGAGCCCGGGTTCGATTCCCCGCCCGGGAGAAGTTATTTTTATGATATATGTGTTATATATGTGTTATGATGAAATGATCAGTAAAAATTAAATGTACATACGAAAACTAATAAAAGGGAAACACTGGGCCTAAGTGAATATGAACTCGTTTTGAGAAAGTTTGTCTGAGTTGTCTCAGACCAATTTTTTTTATACTAGGTGACCATTCATCCAGTCTAGGACGTGAGTATGCTATGTGCCACACTAATTAGAAGACTATTTCAACCTATGGCCCAGTATGCTGGGAAAAATTTGGGAAACTAAAAAAAGATTTTATTTTTGGCACATTTGTTTATTGATACTTATAAATAAAAATTTCAAAAGACTGGACAGTTCTTATTGGCTTTATTTCATGGCAAATAGGCCCGATATATCGGTTTTAAAATAATTAAGTTTACCAAAGAAGTTATTTTAGATCAAATAAAAAGCTTGATAACTCTAAAGGTATTAAAGCTATTAGCAGGGAAAATCGTGATTTTACTATGGTCAGATAGAGATACACTTTCCATGTATTACCTACCTTAAAAAATGAGTTTATTTTTAGTTTTTGCTATTTTAAAATGCAACTTAATGGTTTAAAATATAAATTAAAGATGAGAATATATCAATAGAATTTATCATTACCAATTCAACATTATCAACAGTTATCAAACCAATCAACCAATCAAACATTATCAATTCAATAGAAACAGATAATGAAAAATTTAAATCCACCTTGGTGTATACCTTATAGATCTATATAAGCTTATAGAGCATTTGTCTAAGATTTGTTTCACAAATATTTAGTAAAGAATAGTAAAATATAAAATTTTTAGCTGAAGGTTTTATTAAGAGTAGAATTACACCACCTCAAACCTCTAAAACCTAAAACCTCAACTTTTTTACTTTAATTATAAAAGAAATCCATGCTATTTGCACATTTCAACTGAGATTTTGTTTTGTAACAAACAAGCTGTTTTTATATTTACTAAGAAAAGATTAAAAGTTGTATGGGTTGATTATCAGTTTAAAACCAAATTTATAAGGGGGTGCCGTTGTCATTTAAAAATAAATTCTTTAC
>KZ651725.1:109999-132331 GCA_001010745.2 Gerris buenoi
AAAGTAACAAGGGTCTTAAGAACAAAAAAAAAGATCTTCATGAATTTTTGCCCAGTATATTTGGGCGAGGGAATACCTTTAACCAACAGCTAAAGGGGATAACTGATCAGCAAGCTGACACCTGAGAATATAAGAGATAAAGTGGCATTGGATAGGCCACACTCTTAGGAGAGTGGAAAGCTGTTTAGCAAAACAGATCCTGGATTGGAACCCCCATGAATCTTGCAGATCTGGGTTGGCCAAGAGAAACTTAAAATTACCACAGACAAGCGGAAGAAAAGGATTTGAGTGTTTGGCAGATATTTTATATATTGAAGAAAGATCAGTTTAATGGTTCTACATGTATTACGTAAACAGAGTCTAAAAAATAATATGTTTAAAATTTAGTGACTTTCAACATTTATTGGATTATGCTGAAATCTAATTCCTGTATATAGAGGGATTACAAAAAATATTACGATAAGATTTATAAAAAATTTTATTGGTTATACATATTATGTATTTCATTTTAGTACATTTTGTTTCTCATATTTTTAAACTTTAGGTAAATTTTATAAGAATGTACTCAACAAATCTATATATATATACCTCAGAGGTATTGGTATATAATTTTTATTTATTTATTTATTTTTTTGTGGTAGTACTTCAATACTCAGGTAAGATAATTTTGATGAAAATTCATAGATAATTTGAGTAAAAATATTTTATATATTGAAGAAAGATCAGTTTAATTCCATGTAGAATAATAAATATGTCCATCAAGGTTTCTAAAATTCAACTTTATTGAGCTTCAGATATATAACATCCACTGACTTACTCATAACAACATCCCTTGAACTACTGGATCTATGACCATTAAATTGTGTAGAGAAGTTCCTTTTAGCCTCTAGTGTCTCTCTAAGAAATATTTGTAGAATACAACACCTTGATGCACAATGGTGGTCATTTATATGTAAAATCTGTCCTGATGATATTTCCAAAACCGATTGCAGTAGAACCTTTTAAGTAAGTTTGAAGGAAGCTTCTTTGGAAGTTAATGCTGGGAAGCCCCTTTAAATAATAGATATTTCCATACAACCCTTATAGATGCAATAAGATACCATGAGATGGGAATCTTTTTTGTTGGTAGTTAAATAATACACTTCACACAACACAAACTATAAAATTATTTTTGAACCTTGTGGTTCTACATGTATTACGTAAACAGAGTCTAAAAAATAATATGTTTAAAATTTAGTGACTTTCAACATTTATTGGATTATGCTGAAATCTAATTCCTGTATATAGAGGGATTACAAAAAATATTACGATAAGATTTATAAAAAATTTTATTGGTTATACATATTATGTATTTCATTTTAGTACATTTTGTTTCTCATATTTTTAAACTTTAGGTAAATTTTATAAGAATGTACTCAACAAATCTATATATATATACCTCAGAGGTATTGGTATATAATTTTTATTTATTTATTTATTTTTTTGTGGTAGTACTTCAATACTCAGGTAAGATAATTTTGATGAAAATTCATAGATAATTTGAGTAAAAATATTTTATATATTGAAGAAAGATCAGTTTAATTCCATGTAGAATAATAAATATGTCCATCAAGGTTTCTAAAATTCAACTTTATTGAGCTTCAGATATATAACATCCACTGACTTACTCATAACAACATCCCTTGAACTACTGGATCTATGACCATTAAATTGTGTAGAGAAGTTCCTTTTAGCCTCTAGTGTCTCTCTAAGAAATATTTGTAGAATACAACACCTTGATGCACAATGGTGGTCATTTATATGTAAAATCTGTCCTGATGATATTTCCAAAACCGATTGCAGTAGAACCTTTTAAGTAAGTTTGAAGGAAGCTTCTTTGGAAGTTAATGCTGGGAAGCCCCTTTAAATAATAGATATTTCCATACAACCCTTATAGATGCAATAAGATACCATGAGATGGGAATCTTTTTTGTTGGTAGTTAAATAATAATTGAATATCAACACATTTTTAATACAAGGTATATCCTCTTCATTGGCAGAGAGAGGTTTAAAAATTACCCATTTTGACGTTACCAAAAAAACTTTTAGTTTACTCTTTGCCATTTAATATAATTCATCAAGTTTAAAAAAAATATTAAACTTCGTAGGCTTCCGCTGTTACAATTCTAACAATGTTCTAGGTCTTCTTGTGGTGACCGCGTCTCTAATTGTATATGTCCTGACGTTTCGCTTCTAATGCTAGAAGCATTCAGAAGCTTAAAATAAACCATGAACACCCCCAAAGATGCTTCTACCAATAGGAGCGAAACATCAAGATGTACACTGTACACCCATCAAGACGTAGTCGCCACCAGAAGACCTACAACATCATTTTAAAAACTTACATCAAGTACATTCTTTTATTACTATCACTTATATTTATTATTTTTTAAATATTTTATTAATATTACAAATAGATTGTTTTTGTTGTATTGTTATTGTTTTCTTCTATTATTTTTTAATTGTAGTTTTAATATCACATTTTTTTAAAACGATATTCTTTTATATATGTATATGTTTGTATTTCAAAAAGAAAAAGAAATTGTAAATAAAACTAATGTGTACTTCCTTTTTTTTAAATAATGTGTTATTTTATTATTTATTTTTGACATTTTGTTTCATTTTTACTCTCTCCATGTACTCCATGTTTTTACATATGTAGCATATAATAAACAGCAGGGGTGCCCACAGGGGGGGTTTTTGGCACAACTTACGCCATCAGAACTTTTGGAGGGAAGTAAATTTAGTATTTTTCAATGATTGGGAAGATTTTTTTAAATATTCCAAGTGACAAGCAGTTTAGAGGGAATTTGTGCTATGGGCCTTGGGGGCGATGGGCATCCCTGATATACAGAAAGTAATTTGATAACTTGAAAATTAAATTTTGATGTTATTACACATGGCACAAGGTCCACTGAATCTAACTTAAAAGTTGGTTTTATTTTTTTTTTTGTCTGCGTCGGATGAGTAAAGCCTATACTACTGGACCACTTTCAATGAAATTTGGTATTATTGTTCAGACTGTTCCTATACCCTGAGGTAAAATTTAGAAATTAATTTTAACTATAAACTTTTGACTTTTTATGACAAATATTGTCGGATGGTTTTTTTTTTTAATCCCTAACATTTACTGTAATTGTTTCCTTTAGCTTGTCTAGATCTAATATTATCTCCTCAGACAATAATGCATTTATGAAATAAAAACCATTTGAAAACTCAAACTTAATTAGCTGCTCATCTATCGTCAAATCGGACCCAGGCATTCATTATAATCGCTCTCATTCCTTTCTAATAGTTCAATTCCTTTCATGTTGGTTTTTTTTTATCTAAATTATGTCATAAACTTTCAAAATTACATTAGACAATTAAAAAAAATTGATTTGTCTCCTTCAGAATGTTCAAAATGTTTCCATTATCTTCTGTGATATGGATGGAACATTATAAAAATAACAACTTTTTTACAATAAATTTATTTATTCAAATACTAATTCAACATAAGTTCTAATTTACACACAAAAAAATATTAACAAAAGAAATTCAAATACAAAATAATCAATCAATAAATTATTGATTAATAGATTCAGATTTTGGAGCTTCTAAATATTCCCTGTAGGTCTGGAGAGTTAGTTCAAGCTTTTCACGATTCTCTGAGTCTTCTACAATGTAATTCTGAAAAAATAAAAAGTAATGATAAAATACTACTAACTAATGATCATTTAAATTATATGCAGGGTGTGCCTAAGCAAAACTGCACCATTTTGGGATCTTATAGGAAATTTTACTCTAGTTCCTATAAAAAACTTCATTTTTGAGATAATTGAAAATACATTAAAAATAATATTTTTTGGGTTTATCCTTAAAATTCTCTAAGACTGACCTTCTTACCCTAAAACACCATCAAAAAATCCTTGAAGAGCACCAAATTCTAAGTCAAATGAGACTAATGTCAGATTAGTACAGCAATAAAACACAATTTGGAATTATTCATGAATTAAGAGTGTAGGTGGTCATTTTAATGAAGCACTGGGACTGAATGAAATTTCTTAAAAATCAGGGTGTAGTTGTACAGAGCTTGGATTGGCCTTAGTTATTATAAATTTACCTGTATGAAATCTAATTCTTTGCCCTTAACCAATGTTTTAGATGATGATTTAGACTCTGGATTTATAATTTGATACAGATGAATCAACCAAACCGCATCTTCCATTCTGTAACAAATAGAAAATCAGTGTGAAAATTAACAAAAGAGCATCCTTCATTAATTACACAGTTTTATTATAGACTAATTAATGCTCTTGTACTGTTGATTATACTAGATTATTATTTAGATTAAAATTGTTTACCTATCAGTTGCTATGTTTTCAGTCAATAGATTGTCTATTTTCCTTGTCTGGGCCAAGTAAAAGACAAAAGGTCCGTAATGTCTTGTTGATCTTAATTTGTTGTATGCACAATCACTGGAAAACAAAAACGAAAAAAGTATTTAGTTTAAAAAAACAAACAAATGAATTATGCTTAAGGCCATTTTAGACATAGTTCTTATCGTACAAAGCCCATGGCATTCTTCTCAAAAATGTAACATAACAAAACTGAACATTGTAAACATACATCCAGCTACATGTCCTGAAAAGTAACAAGGGTCTTAAGAACAAAAAAAAAGATCTTCATGAATTTTTGCCCAGTATATTTGGGCGAGGGAATACCTTTAACCAACAGCTAAAGGGGATAACTGATCAGCAAGCTGACACCTGAGAATATAAGAGATAAAGTGGCATTGGATAGGCCACACTCTTAGGAGAGTGGAAAGCTGTTTAGCAAAACAGATCCTGGATTGGAACCCCCATGAATCTTGCAGATCTGGGTTGGCCAAGAGAAACTTAAAATTACCACAGACAAGCGGAAGAAAAGGATTTGAGTGTTTGGCAGGACTTGGAACCATGTTAAGGAAGTTGCCTTGAAGAGAGAGCCATGGAGGAATCTTTTAGCTCCATGTTCCACCTAAGGCATTTTCACCTAGGTTCATGAGAAATTAAAATGTATTAGTACTATGATGAACAAGATTGTAAAGAATATTACCTATCAACAGCTGAATAAGTTTGATGACAGATATCTATGTACATAGGATCATCAGGTTCAAATTGGCAGCATGCTGAATCCAAAACAAATATATACTCTCCTTTCTCTAATAATTTCTAAGTAAGTAAACAAACAAATATTTTATTACATTACATAAAGAAGATTTAAAATCATAATAAGTAGTAATCCAGGGTTTATCATTTAGGTCAATAATTCAGATGGATACAAGTTTACAAGTAAACATACTCTTCCAACAGTTTATACTTAATTTTGCTTTTGACTTTTTATGCACTGGATACAAGTTTACTAGTAAACATACTCTTCCAACAGTTTATACTTAATTTTGCTTTTGACTTTTTATGCACTGGATACAAGTTTACTAGTAAACATACTCTTCCAGCAGTTTATACTTATTTTGCTTTTGACTTCTGATGCACTAAGTGCTTAATTAATGAAAGACGAAGTTAGGGAGATTCCCACATACCTTTAAGAGTTTACTATATTTATTTTAACTTGTCCAAAATAAAATTTCTAATATTTCCTAAGTCTTAACTTGAGGATTTTCAAGGTTGACAACCAAATTTCACCTCACAATAAACTTTAAAATTATTAATAATCTTTTGCAGAATTAACTTGCTGTCACTAAGGATGACAATATCGTCAGCAAATGCTAATAAGCGTACATCTATACCTCTAACTTTGAGACCATCATCCAAGAACTCAAACTGGTCATTTATGAACAAAGAAGAAAGTAACAAACTTAATATGCATCCTTGTTTAAGTCCTATAAAAAAAAATATAAAAAAATATTCTGTAATGCCTTCTGAATACCAAAACCCAACTGCTGTACTCTTATAAAGAGATCTAAGCATGTTTAAAAATGTTGTTGATAGTCCCATGAAAATTATAAGGAAACCCCAAATAAACATTCCTAAAACAAGGGGTAGAAGTTTGAGGTTGAATGAACGAAAATAATTTGTCTCCGATTTCAAAAATTAAGACAGAAATCCGTTTCTGACATCAGGGAACATTTTTGGTTCACTTCTGTATGTCGGTCTGTAGCTCAATTTTTGTGAACCAACATATCTTAAAAGCTACACGTCCAATTCTCTGCTCATTTTTTTGGCGCTCGGTCCCCGGTTCTATAAAATAATAATAAATTAATGGTTAAAAATGTATAGCTTAAACAAACTTTTAAATGGCTGCCGTCTTGATAAGGCTGGACCGATTGTGCAATCAATTACCCTTATCAGCTTAGGATTTGAGTCAGAGGTTTGAATCAAACTTAAGAAGTGTTAAATGGAAAGAGTCAGTGTAGGAGTTAATACCCCTGTGAATTTAAAGATAGCAGGGAGGATTAAAACATAATTTTTAATTTACATTGATACCTGTAAGTTTTCCTTATTGAACATTTTTGAAGGTGTTATTTTTCTGGCAGGCCGAGGGAAGTATATTTGATTCATACGATCTCTTTCATCCCATTTAGCTTGTCTCAAAGTACCATCTTCATCTCTCACAACGATATTCCTTACCTTAAAATAAAAAAATCATTATAAAATATTTTTAATTATTTTTTAAAATCATTTAACTTTTAAATTCATTCTTCAAAGGTTCAGAGTAACCATGAAAATTAAAGGGACTGGTCACTTCTGCTTAACCACCTATAAATCAAGGTTGAGATCATAAATTCAATCCCATTTGATTTACAAGGCTTACTATTATTCACACCGTATTCGCTTTGGTGGTAAATTGGTGTGGGAAGTGTCATCATAAAAGGTAAGTAAACAGAGCCCAAATAAGAGGCCTAAGTGCTAGGTTTATTAAAAGCATATTTATTATTATTATTAAAAGCAATACTTACCCTGTCCTCTATGCCGTATGTAATATCAGTAAAGACAAATTTACTTTTAGAAAAGCCAATAAGGTTTTCATCTTTAACAAATACAGAGTCTATTTCTTTTCTCTTGTCAAGTACTGGAGGCATTTGTAACTTTTCCTCCGCTCTTTCTTCAGCTTCTTTCCTTACCTAGAATAGAGGGGAAAAAATGAGAAATGATTTAGAATAACATGTAAAAACACTTGTGAGTACATTAACTCTTTCTCTTTCACTCCCTCAAGAAAGGATTTCTTTCTCAACTCCTAAATCTCTCTTTTTGAGTCAGATTTAAATCATTGACTCAACTGCTACACTGATTCTTTCTCTAGCATACTTGTTTTTCTGGAGGAATATTTAACTTGTCTCAACTGCACTGCAACACTAACTCTTTCTCAACTTACACACTTCTTTCTCCTGTGGAAGATTTGAAAACATGTCATAACTTCTACACTAACATAGTTTTTCATACACCATTTTCATTTTGTGTTATATTTATACCTCTTTCATAACTACTACATTGACGCTTCTCTTCTCTTGTGTCAGATTTCAACCTTTGCATCAACTACAACACTGATTATTTCCGTTGTGTCAATTCATGTCATCACTGAAGATGACCACTAGGGGTTTAAAGCTGTTGATTAGTGATTCTTAGGCCATTTTTATTAATCTATTTTAGGCAATCTATCTATTAATCTTATTTTTCTTGAAATAGATCTTGCTGAATACCAAAACCCAACTGCTGTACTCTTATAAAGAGATCTAAGCATGTTTAAAAATGTTGTTGATAGTCCCATGAAAATTATAAGGAAACCCCAAATAAACATTCCTAAAACAAGGGGTAGAAGTTTGAGGTTGAATGAACGAAAATAATTTGTCTCCGATTTCAAAAATTAAGACAGAAATCCGTTTCTGACATCAGGGAACATTTTTGGTTCACTTCTGTATGTCGGTCTNAATATAAAATATATATATATAATACCTTCTCGTATTCAGATGTTGTCATGAATTTGTAGGAGGGTGGTTCACACCTCACACCTTCTTTTCTTGGTGAATAAACCTTATCTATATCAATTCTAGTCAATTTCTTCAGTAGATCTTGCACATTGCCCAAGAAGAATAGCTTAGCCGTGTTCTGTTTTACTGCTCCTAGAAAAAATAAATAAATAAATAAAATCGGTCCAACACCAACTCAGAAAAACTTTCTCATATGCCATTTTATAATTACTTAGCCCCTTGTTCCCCATTTATTAGTTTTTGTAAGTACATTTAATTATTACTGAATATTTTATTAAAATTTATCCTAACAGTTCAGCAGGAAATACTTAATAGTAGTTATAAGCAGTATCACAAATTAGAATGTACAATACGACTACATGCTAATGCACAACACAAAATTAGTTGAATTTTAAATTATACACCTTTTCCTCTCATTTGTTTGAATTGAAAAGCCTATAATTTAGTAGTATATAGCAGTTTGGAGGGAAATAGTTTAACCACTGACACTCTTTACAATCACTTTTTTTTTTTATCATATATTAATGCAGCCTACAAGTAGTTGTACAGAAACGAGGCTTTTTGAGTTTTACGTAGCATAATGGACTTAAAAGTCTATACTTATTAATTTCTCTGTTTTACTTTACCACTTTGGCTGGGAGTGGGTGAAACTAAAATTCTTTAATATTTTTTACCATTATTTATGTCTATTGTTATTCTGGAAAAATTTTAAGTATAAGAGATCTGTGCGCATCAGTCAAAAATTAGACCTATCTTGCCTTCCTCTCCATTTAATACATCAATGTACTGATCCAAGGAGAGGATATCCTTCTCCATGTCATTCCTTAAGTCTGACACAAGACAAAACGGAATAAAATGGAAGCTGTCTTGATAGGAACCAAGGTTACATATAACACCTCTGGTGTTATATGTAACTTTTTATTTTTATTATAGGTCCTCCCCTACAGACACTAAATTCAAACTTAGTTGAGTAGAAATAGAGGAGGACTGACAAACCGTCCCGGCGCCAATGGCCGATTTAAATTATTGGCTGACGGGCCATAGAGGGAAGGGAGAAGGGTTTAGTCGGTAGGGCTGCATTGCAAACACCAGCGAGTCTGACACTCCACATAGCGTGTAATTCGCATATGGGTAAGGTCGTAAAATAACTTCCAATTCCCTGCCTTAAAAAAAAAAAAAACACCTGGTTTACTCTTTATCTTTGCTGTACTGTAATTCAGGTATAACAGTTCCCCACTTAAATATTATGCTTCTATCATTTACAGGGAGCCAGCGAGACCAAGGTGCTCTAGGCACCCGCCCAGCTATCAATGAGTCCAGGCAACTCAAGATCGTGGGTTTGATAACCAATCAAATGCTATGCATCTTTTAATCGCGGAAGAAGCAGGGGTTTTCTTCCCCCCACGCTTATATACCTCACTAATGACCACGTCATGCATGATGTGTGAAGTAGCTGGAACTCTCCACCGATATGTATGTATGACCTGGCAGTTAATTTGACAATATCTATTGTGTTAATATTTATAAAGAGTGGGAAGCAGAAGCTAGTGGAAAGATACAAATACATATAAGGATTCTTTAAAAAAATTAGTCAGCTTTAGAATGACCAAAGGGGTCGAAATATCGCAAAAAATAAACCTTTACTTCCTTGTAAGACCCAAATGCTCAATAATCTCATCTTACATATATACTATCATCTATTTTAGCTACTAAATTAACAAAAAAGTACTAATATTAAAAACTTACCGGCATAAAATCTTCGACATATATTAGTCTCAGAAACTGCATCTCCTATAAATCTTCGAGAACATATCTTCAACACTTTATCATACAACATCTTCAAATTTTAATATTATGTAACAAAAAAAATACAAAATAACTTAAAAAACCATCAGAAAACTAAGATTACTTTTATAACCACGTTACATTTTTAAAAAATGAACTTTTTAAAATCAATAAATGAATACATCAAACAGAAATATACTAAATATGAGTAGTGAGTCTATAAAAAAACGAAAATTAAATATATTTTGTTTAACAAATAAATTATATGTAAATATTTTTAGTTATTTTATAAATAAAAATAAAATAGAAGATGGAAAACCGGGTAAAAAAAAATTATTAATCAAAATATAAACAAATTGTAACCTCCTCATCTCAACATTTTTTATATATTTTCTTGTAGCATGCGAAAATTAACTAGGGAAATAATTTTAAGGAATACTTTTATCCATTTGGGGGATGATATTAAAAAAGAAAGAATACAATTTTAATATATTATTATAAATTGGTTTTTATAATTTAAAATTAAATTTACTTCAATATAATATATTTCACATTATTATGAAGAAGAAAAGTTGAGTTTATGGGCGCGGTTCATCGAAGATTAGTACACGAGAGAAACAAATAATATTTTAAATAAAATATTAAACTATTTAATAAAAGATGTGTAATTTAAAAAAATATATGAAGGAATATGAATATAATATATATGAATATAAATATATGAAGAAATTTTTATGAAAAATCAATACCGGCCATAGATTAAAATGTCAATTTTTATTAAATGTAAACAGCAATCTATGTCTAATGTCGTGTTGATAGTTGATAGTGGACCAAAATATTTTGATTTTTTTTTTTTTATCTCCCTCTAATTATTAATTAATTAAGTCACTTTTAACCTGGAATTTTTACAGTTTTAACTTAATTCTATATTATACTTTAATGTTTTATGAGGAGCGGAAGCCGGTTTTGGTTATTATAACAACGTAAAAAATGCAATTTATAATAATTTGATTGCTTTTATCGGCTTAAAGATCTTTTGGAGTTGTTTGTTTTTTGGTTTAAAAAGTTTAAGCTTGGTTGTTTTTTGTTTTCTTAAAGTTGTTCTCATTGCATTTAATTTTAAGTAATTTTGTATTTATCAAGTTTGTGCGGTTTAATAGTACCTTTGCTAAATTTGTATTTTTTTATTGTGTTAATTTTTTATTTTATTGTTTCTGTAATTTTTAAAGTCATTGTTGAATATTTATAGTTAAAACATGGGTAATATTTACACAGTTGGGCCTAATGAAGCGCTTATTGTTTCTGGAGGATGCTGTGGTTCGACTAAGAAAACCACAGTGGTTGGTGGTTGGGCGTGGGCTTGGTGGCTGGTTACCGATGTACAATACTTGAGTCTTGAAGTTATGACTTTAAATCCTACCTGTGAAATGGTTGAAACGTCACAAGGAGTACCGTTAACGGTGACCGGTGTCGCACAATGTAAAATTATGAAAGCTGATGAATTATTGCAGACTGCTTCGGAACAATTTTTAGGAAAGTCTGTTAAAGAGATCAAATCTACTGTTTTGCAAACTTTAGAAGGTCATCTCCGTGCTATATTGGGCACGTTAACAGTTGAAGAAGTATACAAGGATCGTGACCAATTTGCGGCTTTAGTTAGAGAAGTTGCGGCTCCTGATGTTGGCAGAATGGGAATTGAGATATTATCATTCACAATTAAAGATATATATGATGATGTCCAGTATCTCTCATCTTTGGGTAAATCTCAAACAGCAGCTGTTAAACGTGATGCTGACATTGGTGTGGCACAAGCGAACAGAGATGCCGGTATAAGAGAAGCCGAGTGTGAAAAATCTGCAATGGATATCAAATACACTACCGACACCAAAATCGAAGACAACGCTCGAATGTACAAACTACAAAAGGCTAACTTTGATAAAGAGATTAATACAGTCAAAGCTGAAGCACAACTCGCTTATGAATTACAAGCGGCTAAGATTCGTCAAAAGATCCGAAACGAAGAGATTCAGATTGACATTGTTGAAAGGAAGAAGCAGATTGAAATTGAAGATCAAGAAGTTCAGAGGAAGGAGTTAGAGCTGAATGCTACTGTTCGTCTCCCTGCTGAAGCTGAAAGCTACAAGGTCCAAACTATAGCTGAAGGTAATTCTCTTGAATATTCTATATTCAATATTCTATATATATTTGTAGATGTGGAAAAACACATTAATTTTGGTCCTGGCAAACTTATTTTTGAATTTCATTTGACCCATTCATAGTTACTCAATAGAGTAATAATTTAAAGTATAATCATGGTTTTGAGACAAGTTCCAAAAAGTTGTAATCTTGATTATAGGATCAGATTTAAAATATTAAATTCCAATTTTTCTCTGATGCAGGAAAGAGGACTCAAGCAGTTGAAGTGGCTAAAGCAGAAGGTGAGAAAATCCGACGCATCGGTACAGCAGAAGCAACGGCTATCGAAAGCATCGGTAAAGCCGATGCTGAACGTATGAGAATGAAAGCTGTCGTTTACAAGGAATATGGAGACGCAGCTATTATGTCTCTTGTTTTGGACGCTCTGCCTAAAATTGCAGCCGAAGTTAGCGCTCCTCTTGCTAAAACTGAAGAGATTGTCATGCTAGGAGGTAATGATAACATTACAGGGGAAGTTAGCCGTCTTGTTGGTCAATTACCCCCGGCTATAAATGCATTAACTGGTATAGACTTGTCAAAAGTTATGTCTAAAGTTTCTGGTCAAGCTTAAATTGATTTAACGTCCATTTACAAATATGTGTGTCTATAAAAATAATAAATAACCAGACTAATCTATAAAATATTTTATGCTAATCTAAAACCTGTAAAAATATCAACAGGTATATTAATGATCAGATAATAGTATAAATTATCAAAAAATTTAATTAAAATGTTTATTTTATAAGTGATTATTAAGTAATAAGGGAGTTTTTTAAAAAAAATAAAAAGCTAGTGTTAACTTTGTACTAACCTAATAGAAACTACAATCTAACAGCAAGAAGATCATTCAATTTAATTCCTTGAAATATGGATTGTTTGTCAAAAGTAACCCACAGATCCCATTATATATTTTTTTAAATCTTTTTATATTTATGAAGTTACTAATCTACTAAAAAAAAAAAAAAAAAAAAAAAATGTTTTCAGCTTAAACATTCTGAGATACTCAGCTGTTATACTTTAAGCTTGTTCAAACATTACATAAAGCTTAGCCTGGTTATTTTATGTAGACACATTGTTAACCATCTTCAATTAGAATCTCATTTCTTTTAAATTTCAGATGAGATTTTTATTATTTAAATTTTAAAAAATCAAATTATATGTATAAGTATATTATATTATTTTATATACATAACTGAAGGCTACTAGTAGATCAATTAATGGTAACCTTAATAGGTATTCAAATTGATTGAGTGTTAAAATACCAATAATTGTGCTCTATTTTTTTACAATATTATATTTCATATTTATTGTTTATATGTTGCAGACTCAGTAAAGAAATATGTATAATTATATCCTTAGAGATAAAAAAAAATCCTTGATTTTAAATAAATCAAGGTAACACTCTTGTATTTACTCCTTGAGCCCCTCAGTTATGTTATAAAATGTTGACCTGCAATTTCATGTATGAACTTATATGTAATTGTATTACTAGCCTTGTTTTATTTATTTATTTTTTGAAATTAGGCTGATATTAGATGGGATAATATCATCGTTACAGCCTAGAGGCTTCTCTCCATCTATAAAAATGTTTGTTGTGGTTACATTCAGGTTGTGACGTAGGAATACTGCAGCTCCTCCTAAAATATTTGCCACGCTATACCAATGATCAGGATTAAAAAATTTAATTTAATTTTTATTTGCTACACAAATAATAAATGGGAACTGGCATAGATGATTGGTTAGCCTACTGAAACCAAAGACAAAATACTGACCTACCTGGTAAGTTGGAATCCCAGAAAGGAGGGACATATTTCACATCGAGTATATGAGTGAAGTGGCACAATTCCCTGTCCTGTAATAGCTTAACAATGTGTTCACCATTGTGTTACAGAAAAACAAAAAAAAAAAACTTTTAATTTTAAAGTTAAACTTAATTGTTTTGAATTAATTACTTTTAACAAAAAATTAAATATTTGTAATTTGCATCACCTATAAAATCTTAATATCTCCTTATTTTTATGCACTTTTTTTAACTCTGGATACATAACTGTCTAAACCTGACATTTATTTTATATAAAAAAAAATTTAATAATATATATTTCTTGTAGGTTTATTTAGGATTGTTTTATTGTGAATTTTTTTACTGAGCTATACTAACGTCACAAATGTTTGCCAATTTTTTTATATTAAAATATAATTTTTAGTAATCTATTTGCTAGAGAAATGATATATTATGTACAATGTCTATTATAATAGTTATTTTGTGTAAGTTTCTGTGTATCTACCTTTCTTTAGTTTAACATTATAGATAATTTATTCTACGGTTTGTAAATTACAATTTTATTGACAGTCATTAGTAGTTTGCTCCTGGGGAGTCTAGATGAAAGTGTGCAGGCTGTGTGATGAAAAGGACAAAATCCCTTCTTAGCAGATCTTCTGCACTAACTCGTCTGAGGTTGGAAATCTTTGTCTCAGCCATTTTGCCTAACTGTAACTCAAGTTACTTCATCGAACATAGGGCATCCAGAAGTCAGTTTTCTTTGTAAGTAAAGTGCTACAACAAGTTTTTGTTAAACTGGGTGTAACACAAAAATGGGTTTGCACCATGTGAACCTTTTACTGCTTCTTAATCTGTAAAGTCCCGGAAAAAAATAAAAAATATGAAAGTCTGTATGAACTTTAGCAAACCCTTTAAACTATTTGACGATATCAGACTTAACATTCATTTGTTCCAGAGGCATTATAATATACCAGGGATGGGCAAAGTAAAGTGCGGCTCCTACTGAAAACATTAATCCGTTTTTGTTTTTTTTATTATTATTATTTCAGAACTTTTTTCACAAAACTTGTTAGTGGACTAATTAAGTGAAGCATTTAAGTTTTTCTTAGTATTATCACTTCAAATTTCTCGTTCATTAACTCTTTTTTAACTATGGTGTGGCTCTTTATAATATCTCGCGGCTCTCATTGACCTCATGTTTACCCACCCCAGTTATATACAGTCCTAGGTTGGAAGCAGGCTTCAAGGCCTAAAATATCTTAACATAGTATGATGTGTTTATCCACAGATGGAATCCTCCTAGTTCAAATTTTTTCCACCTGGTTACAATCCCAAAATAGCCAAATCTCTAGATAGCATCAGATTGCACTCAGGGTATTGTAGGCATTTACAATCTGAAGATGGTTACAGGCATCACAGCCTGAAATACCTCCACATATTAGGATATGTGCTTGTCTTCATAGCTCAAATCTTTTCACCGCACTTCTTAAGAAGTCTAGTTGCCACTTTCAACCCCCTAAAGAATTTATTAAATAAGAATAACTGTGAAATTAACAAATTATAAAACTAATTTTATGAATTAATTATATTATTATAGCACACAAATTGGTTTTGATGTAGTTATTGTTTACTGAAATCTCTCTAGTACACAGAAACTTTAAACATTGAAAATAAATAATTAACTAACTGTACCTTTTTAGCTTATTTTATTTAAATGTTTTTATAATACATAATTTTAGCATGTGTGGTGTGAAATGAAATATATATATAAAAAAAATAGTATATATATGTATTTATGAATTATTAATATTGTATGAAATTTTAAAAAAGTGTTTATTATTATTTATTTTTTATATCTAATTTTATATACAGTGGTACCCAAGAATTTTTTNGAGCAATTCCTTCACACTAGAAATACATTTTTTTAAATTTAATAATATATTTGGCTTGAGATTATTCTAAAGTTTTACAAAAGGCAAGATGTTGAGACCCCTATTTATTACAGTAGAAATGTATTTGAGAAAAAAAGGCTTCACATTTCACAGTGTGTAAAATTGCTCTGTGTCTGAGAGGTTTAAGACACTATATTCCTAACACCAAGATACCTATTTTTAAATAAACCCATACATGGTGTGAAGGTACTATAACTTTTTGTGTTAAGTAGACTAAAATAACATCGTTTTAAAAACCATCTTTTACCTACTATGATCTTAATTTAAAACTTATTAAATTCATTAAGTGTTATAAAAACATACCACTGTGTATAAAAACATGTACACTCATGAATTATTCTTTTAATAGAAGGTAGAAATTAACAAAAAATAAATTTATAAAAAATGATATTTTTAAAGCCCTTAAAGTAAAAAATATGTGTTGGAATTGTTTGTGTTAAACTATATAATAAAAAAAAGTTATTTAATCTACTACAGAAAATAATTATTATTTGAGTTGATTTTAATTTTATACAATATACTTTCTGTTTAAGCACCCTTCATACATTTTTTAATTATTTTACTTTACAATATGAAAGAAACAAATCTTTTGAATAATTATATTATCTATGAATAGGAATTGCAGAGGAAGCTAGGTATTTGGATGGATTGTTTATTTATTTAAATTTTGTTTACTTACCTTTGCTGTTGTAGTCCATTGTTCTGCTGAAGTCCTGTTGTGGAGGGATAATGTCAAGAATTCACCTTCTTGGTCTTAGAAGATTCCACTTAATGTTATTGTCATTTTTCAATTATGAATTGATGTTAGACCCTTAAATTGTTTATGATACTAAGGAGCTGACATCAATTCTAAATTGAAAATGATTGTAATATAATATTTGCTGTTCCGAGATCCACTGCCATCCATACTCTATTGTATAGTACTACAGAGATAAGTATATATTTGTGACACATGTGGGGAATAACATTTTTTATAGTGTTCAAAAGTTAATTTGTAAATGATTGTTGATTTAGGTGTGGTAATGATAAATGATAAATTTATTTTCATTATGAGACGTCACGACCCTTATATAATTTACTAAAGTAGATAATTTTCTATTATATTGTTAATTAATGGTGTCTTAATGAGGTTCAATTAAAATGTTATCTATCTCCATGAGAGAGGGTCATAAAAACATAATAAGAATATAACATTTATAATCAATTTTAAATGTAATTTTAAAGGTAGAGTTAGCAGATATGTATGGAGAGCCAGTTCTGGTAATTGAAGCCAAGAGGGCCTGACTGAGATGGGATCAGGAGGAAGGAGAAATAGGCATAGACACCAGTCTAGGTTGAGATGGGAGGAAGAATTGGACGCATACCTAAGGAGGATGTGAGTGTGCGCTGGCAGACGGTAGCCCATGACACAGGAGATTGGAGGCGTTATTGGTCAAGCCCAAGCTGTATATATGCCGTGGCGCCAAGGATTAATAGCATTTAAATGTTTCTTTTCATGAGAAACACTTAATCCGTGAATTATATACATAGTAGGAGATATGTAAAAGTAATCTAATTCATTAAATATGGTAATAAAATATTAATAACTGGCTAGTTTATTTGACAAAAAATGAGTTTAATTTTAATTTATTTGCAAATCTGTGACTATATTTACATAAAAAATAGGAATTAAAAAGGGGGAAAAATATTATTAACTAGGTAAAAAAATAAAACAACACGTGATTAACCAATTATTGTAATAAGTGAAAACTAAAATCTTTTATGCAATCTTCTAACCTGACACCTCAACTTTCTGTAGTTTACACGAAGAAATAAAGTTGAAGAAGTAACATGTAAAATGTATTGACAAATAGTCGTAAGAATTGGAAAAACATTTTAACAGAGGTCATTGGGTAATATAGTGAAGAAGAGAAAAACTTAGCAGAAGAATATAGAACTGTAATGAACTCAATGTGTCTAGAAGTGGAAGATGTAGCAAGAAAGATCAAAGACAAATACTCACTTCTCTATGTAGACGAGATCACTTTGACTCTTAGAGTTCCATACAATTCTACTAAGTTCTTCCTTCCTTTAATATCATATACATTTACTTCAACAAACTAAAATTAATTAAAAGGTATTAATAATTAAACTTATCAATAAAATATAAAATTAGGTATATTTAATGATTCATTAACTTGTGGAGATTTATAAAAGTAAAATAAAATATTAAATACTAATGATATACTCTTATTATAAAAAAATAAGTGGGGAAATAGAAATGATAAAACTTATGATATTATCTTATCTTTGAGATAAAAACGAGTGATTTTGGAGTTCAAATGTAGAATTGATAATTATTGATAAATCATTTCATTAAAATTATGTTTATTATGTTATATACATATAATCAAACAAAATAATATATTAGCATTAATTATTAGATTATATTTTAGCAGGATTTATTAGTATTTTCAAAAATAATTGTTGATATTTTCATGGTCAGAAGTAGCCCGAGGTATTTAGATGTGGTTAAAGATGGGATTAACTATGTAGATACTTAAATATTTTCTAGTCATCAGTAGTGTTGAAATAAATAAAAAAATATTTTAATAAAGAAATATTTTGGTGGTGAGAGTGGATTAGACGTTATCAACAAGTAGTTAGAAATGGTTTTAACTAATACATGGCTTTAATTAAATAATAGTTTTAATTAAATTATAATTAAGAATACTTATAATGTTTATAAGTGTTTGTTCTCCATTTCAGCTAAATTATATCTATTTTTATCAGTATCTCTGATACTAGATTTTTCCCAGGAAAACTACTTTTATGGTTCAAATTGTATTTTTAACTACATTTTTTTTATCTTTATTCTCATATCATAACCATATATGTTGTTGGGTCTTTTCTGTTTATCCCCCTCCCCCCCCCCCCCCCCCCCCCCACCAGTCTTACATGGCAATTTTTCACATATACAGGGTTGTAACCTTTAACTTTTATGGGGGTTTCAGGTTTCTGATTTTCCAAAACTGTTAAGTGCACAAAAAGCTGAAAACCACATGTTAGATTAATCACCTCATTATTTATGGATATTTATTTATACTTTTTTTACCTTTGTCTAAAATTGCGATATGTAAATATTGTTGGTTATCTCATTAGAGTTTTGAGGAAAAATCAACCAGTCTAGTAGTTATTAGTATAATAGATATTAGTTGGCTGCTACCTATTAGATAATTTGTCCTTGTTCAATGTTTTTTGTGAGGTTAATTTGAAAGAGGCAGGAGTTCAGTTTTTAAAATGACGGGGTACATTTTTTACTTTTGAATCGTTATTTTATTATAAAATATGTTTATTATAATAAATTGTTAAGTTTTAACCTTAAGTAAGTTTCAGATAGTTGGTGCGTGACCACGCCAGGTGCATCGGTCTCCCAAGGTCCCTCAGTTGTTTGTTGACTCACAAAATGGGAACTCCTCAACAGAATGCGTTCTGTGTTCATGAGTTTGCAAACACTAAATTAGGGACTAAAATACTGACCTGGATAACTTAAAACAAAGAATAATAACTACAATCAATTCAATTGATCCTGACATGCTTTAACGTGTTTAGAAAGAATTCTCATATTGGCTTGATGTTGTCTGCACTGCAACGGGTGGCCATATATTAAACACTTATAACATGACTTGATAAAATTTACTTAATAAAACTTGACTGTGAGTAGAACACATGTAGGTATTACAAGTTACTTTTTTTTTTTCTATTTCTATTTCTCCTTAATAAAATATTTAATTATGGAATCGGTTCATTCATTTTGAATCGCCCTGTATATAAAAGTGTTAATATTCCAAGTAGCATGACTTTTGACCAACAACTCAAGCTACATAATCTGTAATGATACAAAAACTAGTTAGATATGTGATATTAGTTTCATTGAAGAGTGATCCATATGATACCCTACATATTATAGATTATTTTTATTATGTTGACGTATTGTTGGTGAGTTGTATGTTCAGTTCTTTTGAATGCTTTATCTGAGTTTTATATTGAAGTAGAAGTCGGCTTGGTTTCAAATGGTGGTAGTAGTTTTGTAAAGACTTTTTATTTTAATAGAAAAAGTAAACGTCAAAAAACAGTTTTGTGCTATTGCAAAAGAAATTAACATACACCATAGTACTCAGTTTATAAAATGATATAAAAGAGTGTATTAATATTACATACACTCAGATGCAATAAGCTATGTCGGGCTAGAAATAGTGCTTTCTTAGATCCTGGTCAGTTAGGAGAGAGTACTTGCCTTTGTTTCCTTTACGTTATCCCTGAGTGAGAGGAGATATACTGTACTACAGGAAAGTAATTATTTGAGGTAGTTAACGGCTTTAAAACATTATAGGCATTATTTATTAGGAACTAAATTTACAGTTATAACTGAGCACTACAGTGAATAACATTGGTTAAGGAAGCCAAAGGCCAGGTGGCTTATTGGTTAGAATATTTGGCAAAGTTTGATTTGTCAAATTATTCACCTACCAAGCAAGTTACATTGCAATGCCAATGGCTTCCCACACAGCACAACTGATCCAAAAGAACTGATCCAGATTTTATCCTGTCCACAATTGTTGGTCTATATAGGTTTCTCTTTGGTTATCCCGTTTTTGATGCCTCATTAGGGCATCCTAATGATGTCCTATGGGCAGGGCTCGATTTGAGGCGGAACGTGGCAGAACGGCGTTCCGGGACCTCTCTCTCTCTGATAATAAAAAAATAATAATCGGCACTAAGAGTGTGGGTTTATGTCTAAAACTGCTTAAAATGCTGTTTTTGAACGTTTATTTTAGAATTTTTCCCGGACCCCCCTTCTATTGGGGGGAGGGTAGGTTGCAGTTCCGGCACCTCAATTTCTAGAAATCAAGCACTGCCTATGGGTATCCTTAATGGGATGTCCAGTTAAGGGTATCCAATGGACATTATGTTAAGGGAATCCTATGGACAAAAATAAAAAAAAAATAAAAATGTTTATATTAACACTTTGCTATAAAGCCCATTTCAAAATGAAATTCGTGAAGGTATCATTAAATAAACAAGTAAGGCATGCTTCACGTAAGTACATAAGGCAATATTCGCCGGTTTATGTATCTGTAGGATTAAGTTCAAATTATTAAGTGTAAAATTTTAATAATTGCATATTCTTTTCCTACTCTTCAAGACCTTTAAATAAATGCATAACATGTCATGGCGAATAAAAACTTTTTTAGTCCATGCCATATTGGCCGCCATCCTGGAAATATTAAGTGTCAACACTCCGAAAAGTGTACAGTCGTCACAAATGCACCTGCGTCCGAATTTCATACGTTCCCAGCATGAGTGCCCATATAAATTTCCAGGGGGGAGCCAACGCCACCGGGGAGGGGGTGGGGGTAGGTTTCTTCAATGCAAAAAACCTGACGACTACGGAAAAGTATATTTTTCCTCTTTTCCTGAGAGCTAGGGGAGGGGGGGGGGGGCAAGGCCCCCCCTGCCCATGGTTCCCAGCTAAGTATAGTTTATGAATTAAAACATGCCAAAGGACAGACGCCAATGGGCAGACACCAACCGACAGGCAGACAGAGCCGTTATATAAGGTTTCTTTTCATAATTCATACAGATACCTAATAGTTATTTTATCCAAATCATTAAATTTTATTATAATTACATTGTTCATAGGGACTAGGACTAGTGAAGCTTATTTTTACCATTTACAAGACTTTCAATATCTAGATGGAAACTAGACTGTTTTAGACGCATCTCAAACAAAATCACTCGACATTAAGACTATTTCTATTTTATTATTTAAAAAAAAAATAACTGGAAAAAGCTCTTTTACAACGACATACTGTGTCGTTGTAAAACCCAACAGCTCCTTTAAAGCTAGGTTTGAAGGATTTTATATCTCCCCCTCTGTCTTTAACCAAAATGAGATTAAGGGAGAGGTTTTGAATTCAGATTTCAGTCCAGAATCACAGGAAAGTTAAATAAGGAAGTCTTCTTCTGCATTTAAGATCTTCACTTTTTATACTTTATATTAACTATACATACACATAATGATTATTATATACGCACTAAAGTTTTAATTTTAATTAACTTAATTAGGCCTAGGCGTACATAAATATGCCAAGAAATATGTATAATATAAAAAAAATATGTATAAAATAATATAAAAATATGTATGTGCGGTAAATTGCAAATAGAGTGCAGGACTCTCAGAGAAGTAGACTGTAGGATGTGTGAGTAAGAAAAGTTACTTACCAATTTTGGTGACGGTTGAAAAGTGGAAGAGTAGCTAGATAGAAGATAGGTAGAATAATATATATGTAAGATACAGATATAATGAAAAGATAGGTGAGTATGTGTATATGTGTATAAATGTGTTTGTATGTGCGTGTAAATCATAAAATGGAAGATAAGATATTATTTAAAAATAAGCGAGAGTGCGAAAAGGTGCGGATGTTGACGAGCGAAAGAAACACTTCCGTACGGAGGCTAATACAAGACCAGACTAAATCTAAAATACATGAAGGCAAGGGACTTTGAGACTCCCCACTCTGGACAATCAAAACAAAGGAAAAAATTATCAAATAAAAAGATAAACACAAACA
>KZ651725.1:132393-145177 GCA_001010745.2 Gerris buenoi
CTTTATACTTTAGAACATATCTCTAGTTAACTATAAATATGTTCTCTAACTAGAAAAACCTCTCTTCGTAGAGAATATTTTTGTTATTATATAATTTAATTATTTAAAGATTTCATTTTTGAAGCCTAAAACATGTTTTAAAAGGCACCCAATTCGCGACCCATCTTAATTGCTCTTGGACTCACCAGTGGGTCACGACCCATAGTTTGGGAACTGCTGTTCTAGAGTCTAGAGAATATTTTCAATGCTTTAGGAAATAAAAAAGTAAATTAAGGAACCAAAATTGATGGGTACTCCAGACCTGAAAGGTGCTGAGATAAATAAATAATGGTTCAAAACCAACCACCAATTGAAAAAGGAAAAAAATCTTTTGTCACTAAAGGATTCAGTTGGACAGAATCTGAAAAGACAGGTTGTGGTGTTGACGGCACTACGAGGATAGCAAAGACGTTGTCTACCAAATGTTAACACCAACAAGCAGAAAAATCAGTGGTGAAAGTGAAAACAAGATTTTACTGGATAGGGTTTTATTTAGAGTTATAATACTCTAATATCACATATTGATTATTAACTAGTCAGAGTACCTATAAATATCTGAATTAATCTGTGATATTTTGTTATTATTTTTGTATTCCTGGTTTTAGCGAATTTTCGAACAAAATTAAGCTATATGCAATAATGGCTTCAAAATTTTTGTAATGTGAATTTTTGAAAATTTTCTCCATGGAAATCCGTTATAGGCCATTCTTAGTCGATTCCTAAAATTTAACAATTTTTCTTATGTATGAATGTATACATGTATATATTATGTCACTCCAGACGATATCTCACTCTAGGAGGCACTTGAAGTATCGAAACAAATTTTAAAATGTCAATAATATGTAAAAATCAATAATGTAAAAAAAAGAAAGGGTGAGTTCGTTGGCCAGAATTTTTGGACTTCATTTAGGGGTTAAAAATAGCATAAAAACGGGGTTTTTCTATTTAAGCCCCCCCCCCCCCTCTTATATTAAAATATGACAAAAGTGTGCTCAACAACAATTACTGTACTCTTAAAGAGCTTTCCAACGCCAAGCATCTTGAAGGGTACCTTGGTACCCCGTGTATCAATTTTTTTTTTCACCCATCCAAATTCTAAACCAAAATTTTCCTATATTATCATAGGCCAATAAATCGCAGATTTCTTTGAAAATTCGCTCATTAAGTCATGGTGCATGACTGGACTTTTTTTTATTATATTTATGTAAATTAGACATTATATTTTAGAAGTTGAATTTTGATTTTTCTGTCTTTATTAGGTATTACAAATAATACTTCGTTTAATATTTAGATTTAATAAAAATGGATAATTTCTACAGAAAAATACAATACAAAATCACTGGTTGGCGGTTGCAGATTTCAACATATGTACCAATATAATATTGAATGCGAGTCTACAGTCAATTTAAATCAAAACAAGCTAACGGGGAGAAATAAAAATTGATGAATTTTCGAAAGGTACAATTAGTGGGTGGAGACAGAATAATAATAGCATAGATTATCTCTCTGGTGCAGATACTTTAAAAATTTCCTTTATAAAATTTATATTCTAAGTAATATTTTAGCATTGCAAAAATTACAGTAGTATGTATTAAAGATAAAATATTAACGTATTAATATTTTTTTTTACTATGATATTATTACGATTATTTGTATTTTTATAGAAGTTTACCCTTTAAATATTAATTAATTATATTATGTAAATTAAAGCCTTTAAAAATTAAATTATGTATTTATTAGTACAACTGGTTGTATATTTTGTATATTCGTCTATAGATAAAATCATATTGATCTATGGTAGCTAAGTACCGATGCATTTTTGGAAAGCCCCAATGACAGGCCGACTTGTTTATTGACATTGGCAATATCAATAAAATCAAAATCTAGTATTTACATGCTATTTTCCTGTTAGTCATATTTCTTTATACAAAGTTAAGAGAAATTTAAAGTTTTAAATCATAATTTCAAACTATTTTGTTTATTTAAAATAAAAAGAAAAATGATTCAATTATTTAAAATAAAAAAGTACGATTCGAAATTGTTCGAAAAATAAAATAAACTTTGTTCTATTGAGTTCAAAAAGGTACAATTTTTCTTTCGTCTTGAAAGTGCATTGAATAATCCATCAAAATTGCGGTTCCATTACTAAACGTTTTTTATTTATATGTTTGTGCATTTGTTATTTTACTTTTGGTATTGTGTTTGAAGTTATACGTTTATTTCACTATTCAGTGTAGTTTCATTAAAGAAAGGGCTCAAAATATAACTCTAATAAGTAAATTCTGTGACTATTTTTGAGGAGAAAGTATCAGTTATGTGTTTTTAAATTTGATCGGTAAATTTATATTACTTCTATAATAAATTTATTAATTTTATTTATTCTAAACAAAGGTTGGTTTTCTTTACCTTGGTAAAGTTCAATTACGTTGAAATTTTAAATAAAATGGCACAAGAGAGTAGTCCTAAAGAAACAGTTGATAGCTTGACAAAAGAAGTTGAAACTTTAAAAACCAAATTGGAGGATGAAAGACAGAAGTTGAACGATGTAAGCTTATCAGCGGTTAGTGAACGTCTTGAACTTATTGCTTTTTTAAATATTAAACCCCGAAGATTGCTTAAAGGTCATCAAGCTAAGGTTCTTTGTCTAGATTGGGCACCTGATAAACGTCATATAGTCTCATCTTCACAAGACGGTAAAATTATAATATGGGATGCTTTTACGACTAATAAGGAACATGCTGTTTCTATGCCAACAACATGGGTTATGGCTTGTGCTTATGCACCTTCTGGTAATTTCGTAGCTTGCGGTGGTCTTGATAATAAAGTAACTGTTTATTCTCTTACATTTGAAGATGATGTATCGACTAAGAAGAAGATTGTTGGTACGCATACGTCTTATACATCCTGCTGTACATTCCCAAATTCCGATCAACAAATTTTAACTGGGAGTGGTGATTCTTCTTGTGCTTTATGGGACATGGAATCCGGTCAACTTTTACAAAGTTTTCATGGTCATACAAGTGACGTTATGGCTTTGGATCTAGCCCCTTCCGAAGCCGGTAATACTTTTGTTTCGGGTAGCTGTGATAAAAAAGTTCTACTTTGGGATATGCGTACAGGTAATTGTGTTTTATCATTCGAAGGACATTTATCTGATATAAATAGTGTTAAATTTCACCCAAGTGGTGATGCAGTCGCCACTGGTTCAGATGATTCTACCTGCAGATTATTTGATTTAAGAGCCGACAAAGAAGTAGCTCTTTATACCAAAGAAAGTATTATATTTGGAGCTAATTGTGTTGATTTTTCGGTAAGCGGACGTCTATTATTTGCCGGATATAATGATTACACTATTAACGTCTGGGATACATTAAAGTGCGTCAGAGTAAGTCTACTCTACGGACATGAAAATCGTGTGTCATCTCTTCAAGTGTCACCCGATGGAACTGCATTAGCCACAGCAAGTTGGGATTCTACATTGAGAGTTTGGGCTTAATTTTAAAAATGAAATTTTTTTAAAAAATTTATAATTGAAATTGTAGATACCCTACTTAATTATCTCAATATAATTCATATAGAGAGCAAAATCCATTTGAGTTAAGATAAAAAGTCTGTTTACACAATATCCTTTATAATTTTCTGTTGTGAGAGTCTACCCTAAAAAGTATCCTATTTTTTGGATCCTTGCTTTTTGATAACTCACATGCAGTCAGATTAATATGGGAGTATACTATGATAGCTCAAGTTGGCCAACCTATGTAAGTGAAAAATAAAGCTACTTGGAGATATCCTTAAGACCGCACTCTTCTGGCAGTGCTCATTTTACTAGTTTGCTTACTCATTTGCCTAGTTGGCCTGACCTATCTTTCTTTATATAAATCTCATTGCGTCCCCTCATGCGTTTTATCAATTTTCAGAGTAGTGGTCAAATTTAAGTATTAATGTATGATAATAATTTTGTGGCATGTACCCTGAAGTGGGGTGAAATATAGCTATTTAACATAGAAGTCAACATTAAGGCATGTAGAACCTAATATTCCTGGTTCTTCTTAATATTCTTCTTCTCACGTCTGATGTCTTTTTAAATCAAAGAGGAACACTGTATGGTCCTGAGGGGTTTGTTCTGTAATGCTAGTCTCTACGTGCCATAGTAAAGAGTTGTAAGTTCGGAGCTGTACCATGAAAACATGTACTATTATAAAACTTTTATTTACGTACACACCTGCTTGTTTAGGAGCCTAACATAGCAGGAGAGTACCATAAAAGTGAAATGAATAATTTTCAATTAATAGGGTATTCCACATGAAAAAAAGTTATTATATATATAACCAACATAAAGTTTTAATATTATATATATCTTAGATAAAATATATGTTGCCACTTTTTAGTTTTTAAAATAATCATTACAAAAAAAAATTGTGTAATCTACAAAGCCAAATTAATTATACCAAAGAATGAACTTTTATATAGTAGTTTTATGTATGTATTTACATATTATTATAATTTTCATGTTGTAAAATTTTTAATTTTGTAGTGAAACTTTTACTTTTGTTTTGTCTAAAGATGCTTTTATAAAAATTAGTTTGGGTAAACTAGATTAAAAACAGTGTCTGAAAAAGACAAAAGTTAGTTTACGACTTCTTGACAGTGGAATCTGAAGTCCCAATGAATTTGAGAGGGTTGTTTTTTAGGTGAGAAGGTTCATTAATACAATTTTAAATGAAATTTTTAATTGAGGTGTCCTTTAGTATGTACTTTATCCAGCTGAATTAAATGAGACTACTTTCTAGCCAGGTTGATTGAATTGCTTCTTATGAAGATATGACAAGTTTTATTGAGAAAATCACAACATTTTTTCCATCATATATAACGATAAAAAAATAGTCACTGGACCATTGTCTCATTCGATTCAATATGTATACAAGGACACCTCTCATGACCGATTCCATTTAACATTTTATTAATTTACCCCTCTCCCCTCCCTCCCTTAAAATAATATATTCACCACCTAAATTTTTTGGAGATTTCAAATATTCAATTCTACTGGCAAGACAAAGTCATAAAAAGTTTCATTTATGGGCGAATTTTGTCTTTTTTCAATCTTTTGTTTTACTGTTACCAGGCCCGGATTTAGGAGTTGTGCGCCCCTGTGCTATCAGTAATTGGCGGTATTAAATACCCTCTACCAAAAGGAGGGGTCCGGGGAAAATTTGAAAAATTGTGTGTTTTAAGAGTATTTAAGGCTAATTTTCAAGATAGTTCATCCTTGGGATTTTTATTTGAAATACGTATAAATGATTCACAAATAAAGTTAAAACAAAATTTTATGTCTCGTTTTTAATACGTTTAGAATTGTTAATAGCATCATCTTAGGCAGTAGGCCCAAAAAGTAACTTAAACAAAAACAGTGTTCAAAGCCAAATTATTAAATTACATTTTCCCAGAAAGTGGGGAGGTGGGCGATCGCCCCCAACAGTTATTACTTTAATAAATGTTTACACTTCTTAATACTGAAAATGATCTCTCAACCGTTTGTTGCAGTGATGGTGTTAAACCTTTATTATTTTTATGTTGTATGTATGTATATGAGTTATTTTATTGCAGCCTTAAAAATAAAATTATAAATTTTGCCGCCCCCCAAATATTGCCGCCCGGTGCTTGAGTACAGATTAGCACCTTCCTAAATCCGGCCCTGGTTTTACTGCAGTAGTTTAAATATAACGGAAAATTTAGATATTTTTTTTTTAACTACGGCGACACCTAACAAAGACCGGCAAGGACGCAAGGGTGCTCTTCTATCAAATTGGTAACAAAAGACTAGTTACTTAATAAGGAATTCTTTTATNATATTAATTAAGATTTACTATTTAATTGTAAATGACTATGTTCCAAAATAATTTTATTTGATAAATAGATCGTAAAAAATTGATTCACCTTGATAAATTATAATAGACTTTGGACCATTTTTAAAAATACATTTTCATATTATAAAAGTTTTATTTCCATTATTATTTTTACCAAAATAATATATTTACAATATGTATCAAAACAAACCCAGGGTTGGGTCACAAAAAATGAAAAACAAGACCTCGCCATTCTCTAAAAATCCGACATTTCAACTTTAATAAAAACCTTCCACATGGAATTTATAGTTTCATTTAAATTGTTTTGTTTTGTGACCAAACCCTGGGTTTGTTTAAAATTAGTTGTTGAAGATTCACGGTTGAATTTTATTTTGTTATTTTATATATAATAATATAGGTATGTTTATATATTTACGATTATTGTTTGATTTGATTGTCTAGTCGTATTTAAGCCTTTATTCCAAGTATTATTATTTTTATTTTATTATTTTTTTTTTTTTATTGTGCTATGTTCCTTTTAACATTAAATTATTTGGTAACTTATTATCTAAATACTACAGGATAGAAAGATAAAGAAATACTTTTCTTTAAGTTAGATTGAGGATTATTACTATTACCCTGAGTTAGTATGCTAAGATATGAAAATTTACTTACCGTAAAGGCTTGCTGAATCTGAGGATCACTGGAGTGGGTTCATGTTCAATATTGTCCTTAAATATATGTGTTTTTACGTTCATTCCAATACATTAAAAAAATAGGTAACATATCATCTGAATAAGATTCTTCATATTTATCTATCTTGTTTAGATGCTATGTTACCAGATTTTTTATGTTATTAATTTTAAACTCATCTATTGTCCAACTAAAGGAGTAATTATATATATTTTATCCTGTAGTAATTTAATTGTTTCCTACCTTTAATAAATTAAACAATATAGATAACTGTTTTATTTATTTTAAAGATCTCACTGATTTAACCTTGGTCATTTAAAAAAAAAAAAAAAAAAAAAATCAACTTAGGCAATTTTAACGACATCAAAATATATAACTATGATAATTAGATGTATTTTCAATGTTACTCATGTAGATTGTTCTTATTTAAATTACAATACTTATAATTAAAAAGCTATTAAATATTACAAATATTTGTTGTTTCAAAATATATTTACCAATGTGAAATCCAGAATAATGTGTAAGAATAAATGTTTATCTGCTTGTTAATGTAATTTATTTTATTATTTAATCCTTTCTAACTCAGTGACCCAACAGCCTAAGGAAGGTGTAGGCCTCCTAAGGTGTATAAACCTTACAATACAGTACTCACAAGGAAGCCTATTATTCAAATAGCTCATAAGGAAGCCTATTATTCAATCCTACATTATTTCAAACCATGCTGATAACAATTTTTTTTAATTAGAATGGTTAACTGGGTTTATTATTATTGGTGTGCTACCGCGTGGTAGCACACTCGCTTCAGTACAGAGCTTACAGGGAAGCATATTATTCAATCCTACATTATTTTAAACCATTCTGAAAACACCTTTTTAATTAGAATAGTTAACTGGGTCATTATTTTATTGTAATGCCGTATGAATAACCATGGTTCATATAAATCTAGATCTTCCAGAGGAGTCCATGACCGAAATATTGTGAATCCTGATGTTTTTGAACCTGTTATGGAATATGATACTGATTGATTACCAAATGTCGAACATCCACTTGGAGGTGTCAGGTATCGAACCCTGACCTCCTACATGAGATAAACAGACAGTAGCAATGAGCTACCAAAGACCTCTTGAATATTCAGAATGGTCCAAAAGTAGCTGTACATACAGCAGTCAATTTAAATTTTCGAGAGAGAAAGGTTCAAACAGTTTTTAAAATTAAACAATTTATAAATGAATTTTGGATTGACTAAATGCTCATAAATTCTTCTTTTATTAATTCTTTTATTTAAATAATTGTTTAAGCTTTTCTTTAAAAATAATAGCAATTTATAGCTGCTTTTGGCCCACCCTGTATATTAACGAAGTGTAAAGAGTATATATTTTATTGCTTGTATAATAGTAGCCCCTCTTTCCCATTTCATACCCTAATTTGTTACCTTTGAAGACTCGCCTATATATCCATTAAAAAAATGACGAAGAGTATTTCGGTTCTCAGTTAATCTGACATTTGTGTACATATTTCTGAGTTATTTAGAGCTTAAATTAACCCTGGAATGTAGTTAAATCGATGAGCAAAGTATGACCCTTAACCTTCCACACTTGTATGTGATGGTGATGGGTACCCTATCCTTCTGTAAACTTACCAGCCAGTGTAGCAGTAGAAGTCCTTTTGTGTATACACCTGTTTCACCTGTTTTCTGATAAATTCCTGTCAAAGCTGCTTCATCGATACGACTAAAGTTTAGTAATTAACGTAATTATTTGGTCGTCGAATTAACGAAGGTTATGGCATGGAAGTGATTGCCCGAGATTCATGTTACTGTGAACAACTAATTAAGAATCTGAAGATGGTTATTGAGTAGCTGCATCCAGTTATTTGTTATTAATAATGGCCATACGTATGATTAGCAATAAGTGGAGTAACTTATTTAAATATTATTTTTCCGAAAGTATTAGATAAAGGTCTTATAATGAATTATAAAAGATCCTCAGATCCAGAAGAGGTCTTCTCCACTTAATGAAAGAAATTAATTTTGAAGATAAATTAAAGAAGATCAAGACACCAAGAAGTCAGATTCTTAGAGGTAAGATTGCTGCGATAAAGAGTAAAACATTTTTTTTATCATATAGCTTTTATCCAAACCTATGAAATATAAGCAAGTGTGCAAATTAGACCGAGCAAGGGACCTGGGGGCCTATGAGAGGCGATGGGCCTAGGGTAATTGGTCTTGGGCCAATAACTTAAGGCCTGGAGGATTGGGCATAGGGCCTATAGAGCTTTGTAATCTATAAAATGTAAACTACTGGAGATCGCTCTGTACAGTGACAATCAATTTTTTATGCAAAATGAATTGTAAATATTTTTTTCTAATTATGACGTTTTGTAAGCACAATTTGGATATTATGTTTTAGCAAAAAATAAAAATTAAAAAAAAAAAAAAAAAATTGTATTCATTAATAATACATTAGATACGCGATGACCGAAGAGGCCTTAATGTTTACTTAATTTCAGATGTACTCTGATGTTCCTATACTAACTTATTTTTCATCAAATGTGAGTATATTATCTCATTTAAAAAAAATAATAATAATGAGTTCTTAATATTTTTCTGTTTATAACAGTGTAGTTTCAACCCAAAAATTTCCTTTTCTACGTGTGAAGGATTAATTTTTTTTTTTTATACATATTTTTTTTATAATAGCCACTTTAATATTGAAATAAAATATGTGTGAGGCTCTCACGCATAGAAGTGAAACTTAAGTTCTAGAATGCATGCTCTCTTTCATTTTTATTTTTTGACGATTTTATTATTTCAGGATTAGAAATGGTTATGGGAAATTTAATTAAGGCAACCACATTTATTCCAATATAAATAAATGTTTGTTTTGATTTGCTAGTCTTTAATTAGATATAATGCAATTCATCTGTAAAAAGGCTCTATTATCTCTTCTTTCTCAGGGCCGTATAGTCTCGAATCGCAAACTTCGTTACACGTTTTCACTATATGAAAAAAATCACTCTACCGCCCCCCAAAGAAGTTTCACTTAAAAAAAATTCTTAAGTTCAAAATTTAAATAAAAAAGTTTCTTGATACCTGAGATAAGATAAGAAAGAATCTTTATTTAGATTTTTCAAATAAAATTTAATTCCACTAAACAGGTGAGACTGCTTTTTAAAAATGGCTACTGGTTTTTTCCAGCTGAAATCTAAAAGTGCGAAGTCCTTTTTTTCTAATTTTATGTGCGAAAACGAGTTGGAAATAGAACAATGATATAATTGTTATTTCTTCTAACTAATTCGGTGATGTTTTAATTTAATAGGATATTTCTTTGGATTGAAGTTCGCAATTTTTTAAAAACAAAACTCTTAATTTATCACGGTTAGAGTTTTAAAAACGTCCGTTTTATTCGTTCGTTTTCTGTTTTAAGTAATTGAGTTTCCGGGTTTTTTTAACGGCTGTTTGATACGTGATTCTTTTTTTTAGATTTTTGAATTTTATTCTTTAATTTTTTTTCTTCTAAAAATTATGTCTGAAGAAGTTGAAAAAATGTCTGTCGAAGAAGAAACAGTGTCGAAAATGGAAGAGAAAACTCTGACTAGGGGCGAAGTGGAAAAGCAAGAGGAAGCTAAACTGAAGGCTAAATATCCAACGGCTAATACCGGACATTCTGCCTTCTTACAAAAGAAATTATCTAAAGGAACTAAATACTTCGATTCCGGTGATTATCAAATGGCAAGGCAGAATAAATTAGGATCAAAGACGAGGATAGGGCCAAGCATAACCCAAGCACTTCTTACGACTGGTAATAATATATTTCACTACATACTAATATTTTTTTTAAGCTTGCTGCAAAAAATAGAAATATTAGTTAAATTTTTAACTTCGTTCCATTTATATGTGATGTCTCAAGTAGCAAAATTAGTTAAAAATAAAGAATACGGTGCCCCCGATATCAGAGAATTCAACTGTCAAGACCATTCACCAAGAGGATATTTACCATTAGGACCCCTCTTTGTCTTACTCTCCTGTGTGTAGAAGTGATGTTTTTTTTTTATTTATTTATTTTTTTTTTTACGTCTTATGTTATCAAAAGGGCACCGTATTATTTTGCTTTACCCAAAAGGTATATGGTTATCTCTCTTCATATTTAGTTCAATGATAGTATCTAAATATCACCCAGTTGTTGAGACTAATTAATATTACCAATAATCTCTAGTTGCTGTCCTTGACAGCACCATCACTTCTGATGAGATAATTGAGATTACTATCTTGTCAGATTCTAGAGGCTGATTGGCTTAAAATGGTCAACAGCTAGCAGATTTCAGAGGGTATCTCTTAAGGCCGAAATACACGGCGACACTTTTGTTGCTAGATTGGGTGTCTAGATTGAGTGTCGCAGTGGAGACACCGCCGAGAGTGGACGCTAGACCACCCCCACTCCTACCCACTCCGGTCTAGCTAGTTGCGCTCTCGGTGTTTGTTTTCCTCGTGTAGACAAGACACCTGTCATGTCAATTTGCTCTCGCACTCGGTCTAGGCTAGTTTCAGCTAGGTGAAACCTTTTCTAGAGCAAGCATGATCAATACCTCAGCCGTGCAACGCGTGTGGACGACGGAGGAGACGTAGATTATTAGACAAACGGGACACCGTGCAGACAGTTCGGACACTGATCTAGGAACTTTATTCAAGGTCACACTCCGAGAGCACTCTCGGACACCAATCTAGCCAAATTTTGGCTCTCCGTGTAGACAGATCGGACACCGCTCTCGCTAGACTCGCTAGAAACCTTCGCTCTAAGTGTCGCCGTGTATTTCGGCCTTTATATAGCAATATATATTCATCAAGCCTTGGAGACAGTACTCGCTGGTTTCCCCCACACCGTTCGGGTTATAAACTTAACAAATCTGATTTGTTTGTTTGTCAACCGTTCTGAAGGGATAATTTCTGCAGCTGAACTTTTTATTGTGATTTAACAATAACCTGTTTTTAAACAGTTCAGTTTATGCTGAACGGGTAAACTTCTTTTCTTCGTCAGTCCTAGAGACAATTAATTGCATTATAATCCTGAATCAGCTGATTACCTCTTTCTGCTACATCAGTCACTACATATTATATTTTCAAGCTTTTCTCATCCATCAATATACCCTCATTTTCATATGAGGTAGAAGATGGTGTATCCATAAAAATTTGTTAATTTTAAACTGTGTGAAAGTTCCCTAAGAAAATCAGTGCCAGTTCTAACAACTCACTGTAATCATCTCTGCAATGTTTTTTTTTTTTTTTATTTTTATTTTATTTTTTATTTTGGTATTTTCCTTAACAAAAATAATATAGCCTCAGCTGCTGCTAAGGATATGAACAGCATCACAATCTCTAATTTTGCATCTGTCCAGCCTTACAGCTAATCTATCATTAATAAAATAGTTTGTACCTTTTGGAAATGGCTTGGCACTAGTTAACATTACAGTTCTTGTGACTTTATCTTCAATGCCATTGTTTTCGGCTTCTCCTGCACTACTACCACTAGGCAAATAAAACTAGCTATGTTTGAGTAACCGTTTCTTACTAGTCCCACTATTCTTCAAGAGGTTCAGGTAAACGTTTTCTATCGTCAACACCAAGAATACAACCAATTCTTCCTTTTTCTCTCTGCTTTTTTAAAAACTTTATCCACATTACTCTTTATAAGATTAACGCCATCAGTATGGTCAATATACTGATGACAGGCTCTATTATCTCTTCTTTCTCAGGGCCGTATTTACAGGGGGGCTTGAAGGGCTATAGCCCAAGGCGGCAAGTTTTGAAGGGCGGCACTTTTGAGCTGTGATTTTCGAGGCGGCAATCTTAAAAATTTAAGGTTAATGGGGCGGCAACTTCACTTGCTGTCGGACGCATACACGAAGCGCGAGGACCGAGACTTTAGTGTAGAACAATGGTTCTTAACCGGGGGGTCGCAAAAGGTATTTAAGTTTAAAAAATGATTAATACATTAAGATATTAAATAAAAAAAAGACTGCAGTGAAAATTTATATGTTGAAGCCCAAGTTGGAGAAAGGCTTTACCGGAAGCCCTGGTGGGCGCCCGGGTCGAAAAAAATAAGTACGTTCCTGGCAGTTATAAAGTAAACCGAGGAGAAGGCAATAGGTATTTCGACCCCGACGCCCAATCGGGGGTGCCGCTAAAATTGGAAAACCAAAAAAAGTTTCAAATA